>VXBL01010282.1:25440-83049 GCA_013400195.1 Aramus guarauna
CCAGGTCCTTTTCCCTTTTCTTCTGGAGTTTGCAGCCATCCATTGCAGCACTGCAGTTGGGTGAATCATCCCACCATGTTTCCATGACGGCAGCCATATCATAGTTTTACTGCTGCACAATGGCTTCCAGCTCCTCCTGTTTGTTGCCCATTCTGCATGCATTGGTGTAGATGCACTTCAGTTGGGCTAATGATCCCATCATTGTTTTGAGGGGAGAAGCCCTAATTCCTACCTGACCATTCTCAGGTGCTTCCGTGGTTTCTAAGGAATCAATAACCCATGTGTCTTTGCTGCCACATGGCTGTCCATCTTCTGCCTCTGCTAAGATGTCAGGTTGAAGGACCTCACTAGCACACCGTCCCACAAACATTGGTGTGCCACCCCCAGGCTTATCTCTAGCAAGCCTGGTTTTATCCCCTTCCCCCTTCAAATCTAGTTTAAAGCTCTTTCATGTTAGTATTAGTCTTCAACTGAAAAAATAGAACCTTGTGTTTCCACACTTATCCTGGAGCTTGATATGTTAATTTTGAAAACGTAAAGAAACTTTTTTTTATTGTCTTTTATGGCAGTAACCAGATTAATTTCTCATTGGGCTTTGACCCTTCTAATTTTCTAATATATTCAGTTGCAAAAAAGCCCCATATCTTTCTCTCCAAAGATAAAGCACAAATCATTTTATACATAAACTTATGTTCCTTCTGCTCTATAATTTGATCCTTATGAAGCTAGTAGTATAAGTGGCATATTGTTTTCTCCAGCAACAGTGCATTATTCTGAACTCCTGCTAGAGATGACTGATAGTTCCGGAATAATTCTGGAGTCTCATCAATCAGTTCTACTGTTGATAATTAGTCCTACGCTGCAGTGTATAATGCTTTGCAAGAGACTCCACAGTAATTCTTGCCACTTGGAAACTATGGAAACATCACATTGGCCCTTGGTGTTAGTCATTAAAATGCAGTCCCTCTCTCCTTTTTTTCCCCCAACTTAATTGCATGGCATGTATTTCTAAGATGTTTCAGAAGGGTGTGCACACAGTCAGTTCTGGCCTATACTTTCAAAAATGTCTATAAATTTGTGTTTCATAGTCAATAAGATTCTCCAGGCAGAGCTGTTGCCAACTCTGGTATATAATCCTGTGGGTGAGCAGTGCCTTCCTCCTGTGCAAGGCAGACGGTCCTGGTTTGCCGGGGTTCCCAAGTCACAGCGACTCCCCAAGTGAAGGAGTTTGCTCCCCAGATCCAGGGTAACCCACCAGAAGTCAATGCTTTGTACAGATTTCAGCAAAAAATTGAGTGCTTCTGGAAACAGTGGCAAGACAGGCACTGTCAGTCAGATGGGAACCATGTGAAACTAGAGCAGAGCTGGGATATGAAAATCTAAGGCCTCTTAGGGCAGAGGTTCACAGTGATTTTATCGTCTGGTTTAAGGAGATTACCTTGCAATAGGTTTCCTCAAAGCAGAGGGCCAAAAGCTAGTAATACTTCCTCAAATACATGTGATTTGTTTCTGCATTTTTTTTTTTTTAGCTAAAGAATGCAGTAGTGTTTCCAGAAGTATAAAAGATACTTCATTCAGAATTGAAAATAAATAAATAAAGCTTTAAATAAGTGCAGAGGCAAGCAGCACGCAAGATGTCACTATTGTAGGAGAGAAACACAGTTCAAAGTTGTAAAGATACCAAAGCTGTAGGAAATACGATAGCAAGCATTTCAGCACTATAATGTTGGGTACATAACATTATAGTTATTATCCTTTTCTACCTTCACGTAGAAAAACTAGGTTTTACTTGGAAACATTAGGACTGATAACGTTTAATATTTCTAAATGTCTGTATCCCTTGTTCTAAACATTAGTGAACTACTTGCTTTCAAAGTAAACATGGTGTAAGGACTCACACAGCGGGTTCTTATTTTGTTACACAAAAGGGTTTAGTCTGTTTTGTATTTAGTTTTGCTTCTTATAGTCACCGTGCACCGGTTAACGGTAAACAGTTGCCTGTGATGGGTCTTTTCCAGTCCACATGTTTTCATCTTGCAGACTGGGACAATGAATTGGTATGCTACAAAGAATTAAGTGAGGATTTAACCTGTACCTGGCTGCCAGTACCCAGTGCTCCGAACACCATTAGTTATACCATATTCTTAAAATGGTAAGTCTAAAAGAAAACAAAAGCTGTCATTGCTGTTTGGCGTGATTCCTGCCCACCAGAGTTTTGCTCCAAAGTATTTCACCACATTGTAAGTTGTTACCCAGTAATGGTCAAAATCCCTATTTACATCTCATCAATACCTATTGATTTGGTAAGAGCTCGATAAGAGTGTGGTGGGCTGACCCAGGCTGGAGGCCAGGTGCCCTCCAAAGCTGCTCTGTCACTGCCCACCTCAGCTGGGCAGGGGAGAGAAAATATACTGAAAGGATCATGGGTTGAGATAAGGGCAGGGAGAGATCACTCACCAACTATCAGATTGCAAATTAAGAAGTATTGGTTTCACAGATGGAATGAACTTGCGGGTTTAATCTTAAAATGATTACCTTAGAATATGGGTATCCTCCTTTGTGCCTTTTTTGAGAAAAGTAAAACAAAGAAGTCAGGTAAAATGTAGATAGGCAGATTAAATCAACATCTGCCCACTGTTTAAAAAAAAAAAAGAAGAAAAGCAGACTTATGTATCATTACTTGCATTACAAAATGGATTTTCCTCATTTTCTATCTACATATCTGGGATCTCCCATGTGATTAAGAGTATGTTTAGAAAGAAGTGAGATCAGAAGACATGATCTGCACCATTAGACCATAACATTAGGTACACAGGATACAAGAATGTTTGCTGTTGGCAAATTCTGATACTCATTGCTGATTATTTTGCCACATAACTCACTCCTCTGCATTAAAAACAGCTGTTGTCAGGAGCATCTCCTAAAGGAAATGTCACTACGCTAGGAAATTCCCCAGGGTGATCTTTGCACAATACAGTTGAGCAAAGCAACCACCTCAGGGCTGAGGTTACTCCCCCCATCACCTTCAAAATTTTCCCCCTGGAGGCAGCAGCAGATGCTGACCTGCAATAAACACTAAACCCCACTGCATTTGTCATTTTGCCTCTTGGGTCTTCACGGAGCCCCAGTTTCTTGGAAGGCAAGAAGCACATGTGAAACAGCTCTGCTTCTGTAGAAATGCTATCAGCTGAAGTATTTGTAAGCTAGTTGCTTTTAGAGTCCTCAGTCAAAATCAGACAACCCTGCTGTTTCTAGGCTGCAGGGTTGATGTTATGAACAGAGAAGGGAGAAAAAAGAGTGAAAGAGGAGATAGGTAAGGGAGGAGGGAGGCAGAGATGTTGATTTTCCCAAGCCAGAGCCAGAACTTAAAGGCTTCCTGGGCTTCAGACCAGTGGTCTTAAAGAAAAACTTCCATTTTCCTTTTCTATTGAGTTAAAAGGAAAACAAAAGCATTTTAAAGGGCTTTTTGCTTGCCCAGAAGAGGGTATCAGCCCTTTCTGCAGGTAACATCTGTTTGACATTGAAATTGTTCTTTATCCTTGCTCCTTATGATTTAGTTGTCAGGAAGAAAAGCATTAAAGAAAAACACTCCCACAGAGAAGTTCCAACCAAGCATTTGAAGTCATGCTTTGAAATATTAATGGCTGATTCACACTAGTCTGAAGCAGAAGGCATAGGAACTTTCAAGTGGTTTTATTCCATTATTAAATATTGTATCATGATCAGCACATTTAATATTTGAAATACGTAGGTAGGCAATTTGCATGCCAGCCCATTTCTTTAAGAACGTTGAACCGGCACAGCTTTAACCTTGAAAAAAAATCTGTCCTGTGTGTGGCAGAGACTAAATGAGAGAGAGATAGAGGGGGAAAAAAACCCCTAAGCAGAACAGGAACAGCCTCCTACGTAAGACCTTAAACATCTTGGACTCTCTGTGCTGTGTGCATGAGGTATACCAGGAGAAGTCTACAGGGCTGAGGACTGAGGTGGCATTTAAACATCTCTGTCAAACACTGATGCTTTGCAGGAACAAAAGTCAGAAGACAGGCATATAACTCATAAGAGTTTTTTCATGCCTTTGTGGTTCGGCTAACTGGGAAATTTTGCTGTTCAAAGGAATTTAAGTCCCCCTATGGTAGGTGGCAAGTAGACTTTATGAAGTAATTTGTAACCTAATTTTATAACTTCTAAATGCTCTTCATATCCCACTGTAGGTACAAAAGAAGGCCATATGGATTTTGTCTTGATTCATGCTGTGCCTAACAATTTTAAGGAATTTCACAGTTGCCATCACACAACAAGGATTTGCATGTTTAAAATTGCTAAAGTTACTAGGATACTGGAATTACACTTGCTGTTTTAAGCTGCACAGGCCTCACCTTCAAGATTTCAACTGAATTTTGTATATAGCTACCTGGAAAACTATCAATTGCTGTAATGATGCTTTCTGGGGCAGGGGGAGGAAAGAGTAACTATAATCCAATAAAATGTCTGGTTTTCGTTCTGCTTCCTTTTCTCCAAAGGGACAGAATACAAAAACTTTTTCAACGAAACACATCGTCACCTTCCATCACAATAGAACGAAAGGATCTCTACATGAAGCGATCTGCATCTATTTGGATAGCAGTGAATTACGCCCATGACCGCTGTGTGAAAGGAAAGAACATCTCACTTACACCAAACAACGCAGGTACAGCATCTCCACAAGTTGTGTTACTACCGTGCGCAGCTGAAGCAGTGGTAATATTTTCTTAAATATGATTTCCAGAATTGTAGCGCCCAATATACACTTGTTATTTTTACGGATTCAGAGAGCTAAGCTGCAGTTTGGCTTCCTTGGATGAAATCTTTACTGAAGTCAACAGCAGAAGTCTATCAGCTTTTACGGGAGAAGCATATTACCTTAAGTCATTTGCTAGACTATAAAATAGTCATATTCAGAAAAATGTGTAGTGATATTGGTGTACAGTGCTTAACCAGCTTCCTCTGCTCTCTTTGATGGTTTTCTGAACTTCTTTATTGGTTTACAGAGAGCAGGTTGACTCAGTACCATGCACTTAAGGAATCATTGTTACAGAGCATTAGCATTTTGAGAAACCTTTTCAAAGTTCAACTCTTTTTGAAGGCCACTTACCCATTACACAATGCTGTGGGGGAGATAGGAAAAAAGGAATCCTATCAACTATGTCATTTAGATGTTTATTTAAATATTTCCTACAGTATCTGATCACCGAGATAAGGGCTTCCCAAAACTTCACCTATTCAGAGCAATCATGGTCCAAGAAAAAAAACAGTGCTTCTCACTGCTGAGGGGCACTAGCAGTACAACCCAAATTACCGTTATGACCTCCTCTGGAGGCTTTTGGCCACCTTGTGTTTATTGGTGGGAAAGACAAAAAACATACTTGCACTTACAATTATATAGCTAAACACAGTTGCTGAAATTGGAAGACATTGTGGAAATCTTTTATACAATTCACAATTATAGGTACTCTTCCAATTTTGATTTTGCCTTTTAGATTCCCTCAGAATAGCATCTGCTTAGAAAAAAGCGTCTTCCTGAAATCAGTAGAGCATTCACAAAAGAAAGGCAAAAGAAACAACCCTATTTTGTTGATAACATGAAGATTTACTAATTATTTATTTCTGGTCTTTTTAAGATCTTTCAGTGTTCAGTATTCTCTGCCAAGTCTTTTATTATTTATAAACCGCACCTGACAGACACAATTACCAAAGCTTTCCTGCTTCTCTTGCATTTATAACAGCTGCATGTTCCCCATTTTAGGGAAGTGCTTGACACCATCTAACATCAACGCTTATCAGATCACAAACCAATTGATAATAACGTGGGACCTGCCTGCAGCTCCTACACCACATGAGCTGAGATACAGAGAGGCACTCACAGAATCCACTCGGTGGTCACTGGTAAGTACTTCCAGATGACAATCACTTGAGAATATGAGTTACCTCACTATCAGCTCAGCAGTACACAGCATGTGTGGCAGGACATCGTCAGGATGCTGCTGAAGAGCACACAACAGGGATAGCAAGGAGGCACAGCATGCAGAGAATCTCACAAAGCTCTCTTAGTTTTGTTCTAACAGATCCCGAGCTGTTTGGGAAAGAAAGATTAATAGTTTTATATAGGGGGAAAAAAAAACAACAACAACAACAAAAAAAACCAAAACAAAGAAAAACCAAACAAAACCACACCAAAAAAACCAGAATGGCATGTCAGCTGGTTCATTAGCCTGTCTATGAGACCCAACAACCATCAGCAATGCAAAAAGCTGAACTCAAATCCTGGTTACACTTTAAGTGATGGGCAATATTACTCTTTTTCCTGTTATTAAATTTTCAAACTGATTAGAGATCAGGTTGCTGTGATTTTTAAGGCAACAACTCATACCTTACAAATGCTTGTTTTGCATCAGTTTTCAAGATTTCCTTCTTTGACAAGAAGGGTAATAATTTCTCTATGATACAAGATCAGTTCCAGATGCATTTTAGGATGTGCAACAGTGAGAACATGGTGCAGCAAGAGGACAGTACCTAAAACTAAAGGGACTAAGAAGGAGGTGGAAAACCAGTTATAGTTTCAGTAACATATGCATGAAGCAGCAATGGCTGCTTATTCTGCCCCTTGCCATCCAGCATATCATGCAAAGGCTTCACCAACAGGCCTGCACAAATGCATGGTTTGTATCCCTGAGTCTCTGAAATGGTCTGTTTTTCAAGCTCTGTTTACCTGTCATTGGATGAAGAACAAGTATTTACAGATAGAACCCCAGGAAGAAAACTGTCTAAAGAGCAACTGTTCCCACTTCTTGGGCATCTCTGCTCTCCTAGCAATCTCTTTGTTTCTTTTGTACCAACTGAATCTCCCATGTTCTTCCCTTTATATCAGAAGACCTACAAGGTTTTTTTCCTTTCTCTCATAGCTAGCTGCCACTTTGTTTAGCCACTCCAGAAGGAGTATGGTGAGAGGCCCATGTAAGAAAGGTTTCATCATGGTACAAAGAATGTGCAAGTCTTGGAAGGGTACCCTTATTCATTAACATATAAGTCCTAGACCATTCTAGGACAGCCAGGTATCCAAGCATACTCCATCTGGTAGTGCAATAGATAGATAACCATGTGCAGACAGTCTGGAGCGCAGCATGTGGAAGAATAGAGAGTTAAGAGCAGTAAAAATGCATGTCCTACAGGTTCTGCAGACAGGGGAGATAGGAGATTTGAGTTAATAATGTGAAGAACTAGTAGAGACAGCCACAATGGGTGATGAGAATAAGCGAGTGCTGAAAGGCTACAGATCATGAATATTCATT
Organism: Aramus guarauna; assembly: GCA_013400195.1. NCBI lineage: Eukaryota > Metazoa > Chordata > Aves > Gruiformes > Aramidae > Aramus > Aramus guarauna. The sequence goes on from VXBL01010282.1 coordinate 32,769, forward strand.
ATATCTCTCATGTCCCAGCTGATCCTGTGAACTTAGACTGTAAACTCTTCATAATCACATGAATGTAGGCTGCATTTACAGGTGGGACTGGAGGGAAAGGGTCAGTGTGGGCATACAAGTACACAGGATATATAAAGCTAGCGGAGAAATAGTGTTTCTCAGGAGTAGGATTAATGTATTTAAATTAATTTAATTTAACACTTGAGTCTTAAATCCACGTCACTTCCCTCATGTTCTATAGGAGATTTGGAGTGTTTCTGTAATATTGTGTGTCGTGGAGATTTTTTGTGATAATTTTGTGATAATTAAGAAAACAGAACTTCACAGCAGACAAAAGGTAAACCAAATATTTCAATCTGCAATAACACTTCTACCAAAACTGTCATAACACCTAGAACTGATCAGATCAAAGGTCCATTTAACACAGGATACTATGCAGCCACCAGTGGATGTGTAAGGAAGAGTGTAAACTAGTTCAAGCCTATAGCAACAGTTTTCTATCATATTTTCTCCTACAGTTTTCAGCTCAGGGATTTCCTTAGACACAGGTGGTGTCTTTGTTTCAAGACAATCTCCATTCCCTCTACTGTCATTGGAGCTCCAGTGCCATCATCAGCTGCAGATACACATTACTTCTCTGGTGCTATGGCATAGGCAGCCATACGTTCAGTCCAGCCACGCTCCTTACCATATCAGTCACATCAAACTATTTAGACATGCTGTAACATTTGAGAACAATATTTTGCCACATAAATTAAACATCATTTGTTTTTAGGTGCCTGTAGAAAGCAATGCTGTCAATGTCACCATTTCAAATTTAAATGCTATGTCTTCATACATTGTTCAGCTCAGATGCATAGCCAAGGATGGTCTCGACTGTGTTTGCGTTTGGAGTAAAGAGATTATGGTCCCTCACAGTAAGTGAAATATAGTCTTGTCCTACTGGGAATAAGTGTGAATGTAAAAGCCTTTTCAAATCTTGTATAACATGAAATTGCATTGTCAGGTACTGTTGATAATATGAAGATCAAACTGATTAACATGAGCACATGTCTCTGTCTTTTTCCACATTTACCAGAACTCACGAACAAGCCAAGAATATCATATAATGCAACTACAGTAATCTCTCCAGGCAGAAGAAGTGTTCTTCTGAAGTGGGAGGTAATGCTTACTTTGAGTCTGGGTACCGTCTGTCATGTTCATGTTATTAATTTATTACTTTATAGGAAAAAATGGACTTTCTCACTGTATTGAGACTACACTGTATAAGCAAAAGGCATTGAATATTCTACTTTTGTTTCAGAATTCAGTGTATTTCTATGGTGATGTATTAGGTGCTAGAAACTATCAAGGAAAAACTACACCAATTTAGCGCATACAAGTGGCACACCTTGCGTTTCATGTGTTCCTAAGGAGCACTCGTATTCTCGGGAGACCAAAAACTTGTAGAAAACCTTGGTCAATGTACTAATTTACTAATTCAGAAATGCAAATACGTTATAATCAGGACAGAAAAAGAGCCTGCGGCTTACAAGAACAGCATCTGCCTGCATGCTTCTCGTAATGACATTTTAAAGTTCAAACCTACACATCAGAGGCATCCCCTCTTCTGCAGGGGGGTGCCTGCTGACTGACTACAGCAGGTCAGTCAGTTTTACCAGCTGAACTTCTCTAGGTAAGAAACAGACAACTGACAGTCTTGAATGTATAGTCAAGGGACCCACAGGCAATTTCAATGAGGAAGGTGTTACTAGAGGTGTTCGTGTGGAAACTAATTAATTCTATCTAAATTCTGAGAAAAAGAGTATCTACAAACTCCAGGAAGTTTGTCATATGGGACATCCCTGGCAGAAAGGACAGACACTGGCAAAGTTTTGAAATAACAGAGGATGTGGAAAATTTTGTAGTTACCTCATGCATTTTTGTTAAGGGTAAGAAAAGACAGCAGAGGAAATGGACACCTCATCTCCTCACAGGGCTGAGACATGCCCTTTCTCCCAAGAAGAAGGCAAAGCTGCATAGTAAAGGATTCATTTTGTGATAAAGCAATAGACCATACATGCCAATTTAAATGTTAACCTAAGAGAATAAATTATCCTCCATATAAATGCTTTTGTTTGTTGGGAGTTTTTTTTTGTTTGTTTGTTTTTTAAAAGTAATATACCTGGTATCACAACTAGGATGTTAAGTCAGGGTAACACTTACACTAGTCTACTATATGAAATAAAGTGCAAGCCCAGATGGCTTCAGCAAACATTGAAGGAGAAAAGGGAAGGAGAGCACTCAAAAATTAACATGTTAAATATAGAGAAAAAAATACCTTTGGCTCTGGTGCCATACTTGTTTAAGCCTATCTGAAACAAAAGAAAACAGCTTAAAGATGTTAGAGGCTAGCCATAGCTCCTCTGCTTTTGCTAGTATTCGATGAGTAACTTCTATACAGTGTGAACCAACAGGTGCAAGACAGTTGGCTTCAAGTCTAAACACCCAACCAGGCAACATATATTACTTTCACTGCTGCAAATAACACAGGACCTCCTGCAGGACTGCACAAGATAGAGTAGTGCTAGCATTTTGCAGTCTCATTTTGCTAAGCTAAGAAACCTAAATTCTACTAGTTTCTTCTTGTGCAATAGACCTCATATTTCACATATCCTAGGAATTATTTCTCCTACTCAGAAACCTTTTCCAGTTTCAAAGCCTGGTGAGAGAACCATAACACTATTCCCCAAGCAGCTTTACCAGAGCTTTGAACAATAGCAACAATTCTTCACTCCCTATCCTGAGAAAAAACATGTGTTTCCACTTTAAGAGCTTCTAGCTTTACCAGAAATGTTTCTCTGCCTTTTAAATTACCGAATGTCATCCTGTCTATGTTACTCCAAAAGTATCCAATTATTTCGTTAAGATAACCCAATCTCCCAGTTTCTGGTTATCTTCACACTATTAATTTTGTGCCAAGAAATAAAAGACAAGCTCGATATCAGAAGCAATCCTTGCAGAATTCACAGGCCTTCGTGCATTGAGTTCAGTATCTCTCTAGATTGCAGTAATTTCCATTTCTGTGCACTCATTTTCCAATCTCTCATTTAAATTAGTACAGTAAAATAATGAGTGAACCATCACGACCTAAAAATTTGTATCAATGGATATATAATGTTTTCCAGAGTTGTATAATTAGTAGCATCTCCTTAAAGAGACCAGATGCCTAACAGAACCTAGTAGATTAATATTCCCAGAGGCATAAACTGCAATTAAAAACCTTTCATTAACTTTCCAGTTCCTAATTATGAGAGGTATGTTCCAGTTGAAATGTAGAGGACATTACAGCTGTCTCACTGCTGTTATTACTAATTGGACACACATAACTAAGATCTCAATTAGGCAAAACACTTAATCCTGTGCTTAAATCCTCTCATTTTAAGCATGCTCTTAATTTTAAGGAAATGTTTTGCTTCATTGATTCGTAATAACCTAATTAAAACTGTATGATTTTATCCCCATCATTAAAGGTGACATTTTGTTTATACAATTTAATTCCTCTTGATTTTCTGCACAGGGCATGATAACATTTATAGAATAATAATCTTCTTCCTCTTACTAGGTAACACAAAGTGAGAACATCATTGGATATTACGTTACTGTGGAAAGAATACCCAACAGTTGCAAGGATTCACCAAATCTCATCTCTCTGAAGGACAGAAAGGTTTTTCTAAACCTCTCCATGGCTTACTATAGAGTTAATATTTCTGCCTATAACAAAGCAGGAGAATCTCCACAAGCCATCTACATTGTCCCAGACTTCTCTGCAACAGGTACTTACCTCATGATTCATTCATTCGAGTAGCAGAGAAGTTTTATGAGCAATCTTTAGGCTACCTTTTGGTAGTCTTTGGGACAGGGTTAAGCATTCTCTTGAATATTTATTAGGCTGATCTTTTTGCATAGTGAGGGTCAATATTGTTTCTTAAGAAAGGATTCCAACAGAAGTTAGCTAACAAACTAAGAAATTTAATATTCCATTTAGCACTTCTTGTTTTCTCAAGCTAGAGAAATAACTATGTGTTAGATTCACCTATCAAAAGGGCTTATGGCGTGTACTCAAAGTTAAGTAGATGCCAGCAGTTTAAACAAAGTTTGCAGAATTATGTGCATATCTAAGGATTTTGAGCTAAGTAACTATTAAGAGACCTGCCACTGTCCTTTATTTCAGTATTACGCCTATGGGCACATGGGACAAGGCACATGTCATATCACAATGAAGTTGTAAGCTTTTGTGATGACAAAAACAAACAAAGGTTTTGACAAAAACAAAACACAGGTTTTTCATTTAAACAATAAAACTATTTAACAATGTTTTTTTTCTAATATAAGCTAGTTTCATTTGTTATAATCTTTGGGTATAGTTACTGCAATATAAGAAAAGCTTCTCTCTTCTAAAGTAAGATTTTATTTTTTTAATTAAGCTGTAGCATGCACAAGTAAACAAATGTGCAAGTACCCTTGTTGGTCTCCAGACAGCTGCAGCTAATAGGTTTTCTAGGATTTTCTAACACTCTCCGCTCATTCTGTTCCCCTTCGTCCTGCAAAGACTTAACAAGTTGGTTTTGCCCCTATATTTAACTGCTTTAGCTCTCTTCTGCTGAAATATGTACTACCATCTCACGCCATCTTTTGACTGACAGCTACTTGTTTACTGAATCTCTCCGCCTGTTCTTCATGGATCTCTCCAGACACCTATTTCAGATTTGGTTGTATTCCATTCAGGTTCTCTGTATCTATCATACTGGGAATATACTTGTGTTAAGTGTGTTCCCAAGATAAATTCCTCTCAGCATGCACAACTTTTCCTCAGCTAATACAGACATTTTCTTTAATTTGACTTTATTATATTGTTTTTTCAGACAGAAATGGAGAATTTTGTCTGTCTGCCACAACATCCACTTCTTACCCCAAAATGACAGGTTGCTCTTCTCCCTCATTAGTTTCAGTCAGAAGATCTTTCCTAGTTTGATAATCTGTTTTAAAAATGTCAGGATGTTTAAGATCCTTGCAGAAAATGCAAAGTATATGAAATTATATAGCTATAATCCATAATTAGCCCCTTCTCCTCCACCTCTAGGTAAGCACTATCTCACAGTTGCTCTATGTATAGCAATTAATAGCAGTTCACAGGAGGTTATTTAGCAATGTCAGGCTTCCTCTTCCTGAGGCTTGGAACAGCCATTTCCCCTTTTCCGATTGTGGGAAATTAAAGGTCATGAACAGCAATTAACACTGGAGCTCCCAGAGACCATTGCAAAGTACAAGATGCTAAGTTTCCTTTATTGACATACTAGTGTAAACCTTACTATATACTGGTGCCCTGCAATGATAACTACTTAATGAATAATCTTTGAAAAAGAGCAAGAGAGAGAAAGCAAGCAAGAGAGGAGAAATTTGCTTTCCTGTTTATTTATCTCTAATGGTGTATTTGTTCACAGATTTACCCGGCCAAATCCATGTCAAACGCCAGGGAAGTAATGCAGTTGTCACCTGGACTCCAGAACACAATCCAAAATGTTTTGTGGTTGACTGGGGCACTGGTAAAGAGGACATGCGCATGAAAATAGTAACTACAGCAACTGGAAATTTCACACTAGGTAACAGCCACCGCATCTGCTTATGGAGGCACCATTTCATTTATTGGTTATTTTTGGTTAGAGATGGTAGGATTTTAATGCTGGTTTTAAGATCAAACTGAAGATCCAGATAAACGCAACTCATATTTTTGTCCAGCACTGAGCCATCATCTAATTTTTAGCAACATCAAGACAGATAAAAAGCAGAGTTTTCAATAGGATTCTTCTGGTCACAGTTGGACAAGAAATGCAGCTAAGCTGCTGTTGCTGGTATGATGTCTCTCCCTGCTTGCATTCCAGGCAGACCAATACACTACTGGCTTTTTAAAAAAAAAAAAAAAAAAATTTTCTTGTCCCTGGGTAAACTTAACTTTAAATATAAACTGCTCTGTTACAGTGTCTCTTAGATTTTTTTATTTTTTTTTTTAATCCCAATGGTTGTCCTTGTCAATGTCTAAGTTCTCAACTTTAGTACTCTGGGTACCAAGCTAGGCATGATGAGCTGCAGCCAGCAATCACATAACGGGCCAGTCATCAAAAATCTTGATTAAAGTCATGTAGGTGACTCTTGCAAAGACCATTCAGGACTGACTTTTATGTACAGAATATTTAGCTTCAGAGGTCTATAAATGAATGCACTGGTTTCCTTTTGCAATATCTGTGCTGCCACATTACAACTAGTTGTTTAGCTTGGTTTTATATATGCTAGCTGGGAAATATCTGTTCTTGAACTAAGATATCCACAGCCATTTTAGTTTCCTACTTTTCCTTCAAGCCTTCCAGGAGACTATAATCAGATCTGGCATCTTTTAAAAGCAAACCTGTGTTATGTCTTGCCTTGCCTTTGAAATAGTTTGCATTAAGTGTCTAAAGGCAATGAAGAAGGATGCATATATTTTGTATTCAGTGTAAAGCACTGTAACCTTACACTATGCTTTGAGTCTCAGAAAGAATTATTCAGAAAAGCTATAAAGTTGTTGTCTCTCCTCCCCTTCTTTATCATTTATAACTTTCCAGAAAACCCTGACGTACCTTTATTTGTTTTCCAGACAATTTTCAGCCATATAAGTTGTACAAAATAATGGTACATGCATCTGATGTGTGTCAGTGTGAAAGTTTCACAAGATATGAAAAGACTTTTGGAGTGACCCAGTTTTACTCAGTTGAAGGAGGTATTCCTCCCCTTTATATAATCTCATCCCTTATATTTCTTTTCGCTTCTTATCTGCAGCAATAAAAGAAATCCTACAAAGTTTCTTTTCCAGGTAACTTAATAACACTCTCCAGTTAGCCTTTGGTCCTAGCAGTTATGCACTGGCAGTGAATGGCCTGAATGTTCCTCCTCGCTGACAGGTCCACAGAAATATTATTATTACACGTGACATAACCAAAATAGCAGAAAGAGGGTCTCGGAGTTACTACTACTTGTAGCTCAAATTTAACTGTGGCCAAAGTCAGATTTTCCAATCCCAGTTCAATAGTGTCTTATATTGCAAGTTGAAATGAGTACAGCTGTGGCTATTGGAGTAAAAGTGTTTGTAATGAGATAGTCACAATTTCTACCTACTTTGGTATTGCTTAAGATGAGGGGTTTTTTACTCTGTGGGATTTCTCCTTTCTCTTCCACCCTTTGCATTTTATTCATGATGACTAGAATCAGGCAAGAAACTCTCTAGGAAGCAGCTAGGTTTCAGTCTTGTATGTCTATTGCACAAGTATTAATGCAGAATTTAAATTATTATCCAATTTTTAAGTTCCTAGGACAGGTCCCAGTAATGTGACAGTTCTGAATATCAGAAAGCATTCTGCACTTGTGAAGTGGACTGAAATAGCTGCCGAAGACTGTTTGGGCTTTCTCCAGGGATATAGGATCAGCTACACAGATCCATGGAGGAAAAAGTCTCTGGGTAAGTCGCTGTTGCTCAGACCACGCAGCAGGTCAGAGCCACAACAGAAAAACTCATACAGACCATTAAGTGCTGTTGCAGCACACTATTGAGTTACTTAGATTTCTGTGGGAACTGAGTACTCTGAAATGTCAGCTCCTGGTTAGAGTTTTAATGCACTAGGTGGTCTGATGAATACCTAGAATTTTATAGATACAATCTCAAAATAAATATTGGTAAGAAAATATTTCATTAAAACTTACAGTTCTAAGACTACTGCAGAATTCTCCAGTAACACTGAAAGGAAGATGTATGGTCTCAGTATTTCTGAGGTATTAAGATTTCAGACACAATATTTTTATGTTTCATTGCAACTCAGTCAAGCTTGACTCTATAGGACTTAAGAAATTATATATTTCCTTTTTGAACTCAATTAGCAAGGAATACAGTTTGTATTTCTTATTTGTTTTCAAAGACACTATTATTAATTTCATTTTTAGAAATACTTTCTTAAATTGATAGCTTTTGTGTTTAACTATAAAGGATGAAACTTCTACGCATTGAAATAAATGAATAGTTGTAAGCACAAACCACTTGAGTTTAAAAAAAAAATCCCCACACTTCTTTTGATAAACATTTTTCTTCTAGTCTGCAGTGGAAAGTCTTCTTGCCATAAATAACATTATTTTTGCACATACTGAATTTCAAATTAATTTAAAGACATGATATGGAAGACAAATAGCACCTAAGACCTGACAAAGGGGAACAGCAAGGGTTCTATAATTCATGTTGGCCTGTGCCTTTACAGGACCATAAAAAGTAACAAAAGCTTCAAGTACACAGCATTAGCAGGAGGTTTGGCAACATCTTCAGGGCAATCTATTCCACCCCAAATTCCTATCAGAAAGCACAAAAGGAAACAGAAAGGGAGTGTTCAGGACTGACCTTAATTTTTTTTTTTTTTTTCCTCTGCCCTATCAGTCCATACAAAAGTAACACAACACTTGATTGCCATGTTTTCCAAGCAGGAATAATAATTTTATTGGAGAATTTTGGGGAAGGAAGCCTGTAGGCTACAGCACCATTTCCACTCCTATGAAGAAGTTAACTGGCAGTGGCAAACTTGAAAAGTAATTTCTGCCCTGTCAGAGGCGTACAACAGCATCACTGGTTGCATTACTCTGGCTGGGGAAAAGTTACTGCACCATCAGAAAAGCAAGGTTGAGCTGAAAGCCCTACCAAGGAGGTGAAGCAGAATGCACAGCCCTTTGTGTGTACTGAATGATGAGTAATAGCACTGGTATTAATTGCAGTGAATAACTACTGATTACTGCAGTGAGGGTGAAGCATGTGATAGGGCCAAGTCCTTACATCAACTGTTACAGCCAACATGAAAACCACTGTTCAGCGTGTTGGGTGTATTTTCCTGTGATGCAGTGTACACAGCCTTCTACACTGACCCCCTAAACATCCCTGGTGTGTTAAAAGCTCGTGCTTTTTACCTCTGGATTTAAAGTGAACATAAGTATTTTGGGCAAATCTTGTACCCACCCAAAAAACATCTGCACAGTGTGGCTTTCTCCGGGCGTAGATTAGAGCGCAGAAATTTTGCCTTTTCCCCAGTCAGCTACACTGAGACAGACTCAGCCATCAGAGCTCGTCTAACAGTCTCCTTCCCCAACCCCTCTTGCGTTTCAGCTGTCGCTCTCAATTCTTCTACCACAAGTTACCATCTTACCGGACTGAAGGAAAAAACCATCTACCGTGTGCAGATTTCAGGGTTCACTAATGCTGGCGAAGGACCTCCGACTCTTTCACAACCTTTCAGCACTCTGAAATATGGTACTGTGGAACCTCCATGCATCTGTGTTACCCAGCACCAATCCTTGCTCTATGCACTATATATGGCATTATTCTCTACCCTTGTCTGCTTTTCAAGGAGTAACAAAATGCTCGTGCATGAGATTTATTATTCAATTCTTAGTTACTGATGGCAAACACACAAAATTGTCCTTTTTTTAGCGGTAAACTATGCATCACAGAACAACTCTGCCTGTATTTAATTACCTATCATGCAAGGAAAACTTAGTTAAGGCTCCTCATCTCTGAAACATTCTCTGGCCTTTTTATATCTTTATTTATTGTCCATTCCTGTCACAGATTTCAGCAGCTGAAATATTCTGCCTGTGAACTAGATAAGTTCAGTAGTCTTGTTCTTGGCAAAATCCTGAGCAATCATGTAAAACTCATTTCCAATTAGACCTCTGAGCCATTAACGATAAAAAGAAATTTTCAATTGCCACTATTGTGGCTGATAGCTAATCAAAGTATCTTTTGTTTTCTAATAATTTAAGTACATTTTATGTAACAGGTCCTATAATTTGCTGGTAAAAGTTTGGTTTTTTCCCCCAAAGGTGCCTGGATAGGTTAAGATGATCAATACAGGTACATTTATAAAGTATCATACATTGTAATCATATAGGATTGACTAAAGATGGACTCTCAAACATTTTTAACACCTTATCCGTTAAACTAAATCTACCACTGCAGTAGACCCTTTTTTTTGTTTGACCACAGCTTCACTCAATTGAAGCTTTCTAAAGAAAAAAAGACAAGAACTGGCTAAGATGGTATTAGCCACACAAAAAGTAACCTGTGAAATTCAGAGACAGAAGTATGTAAACAACTTCTCCCCACTGCAGCTTTTTTGTATTAAGTGAAGGAGGTAAAAACACAAACAAATAGTCAAAAGTGTGAAGCAGAAAGAAAAAGGAAAGAAATTCAAAATCTTCCTTGAAATCAAGAGGGTTTCTGCCCCTTCCTCCCCTCCACTGAAATAATTTCTCCTGTCAACACAAGAAATCAAAGTGTCTCCACTGGAGGTTTTCTGCCTATTCCATGCATCCTACTGAATATGTGTTTGGATAGGATTATCTTTTTCAGGAAAACAACAAAAATGCAGAGTTAATTTAATGCAACACTTTAAATTCAATGTAATTACTTGAATTTTTAAACATTACATTTAATATTACCCCCCTTCCCAACATTTCACAAGTTACTTAATCCATTAGAAGAACCTCAGGTTTCTTTGTCATAAAAGCTTTTTTTCAGCAACAAAGCAATTTGCGGCTTTTCAAATACATTTTTAAACAAAATTAAGTAGCTGTTTGATTTTTAAAAAAGAAAATTTTGTTGGTGGGTGCATAGGAAAAGAAAAAGCAAGCAGCCTTTTTGCAAATATCGTTTGTCGGTATCAGCAACACAATCATGTATGACCACACTTTCCTGGTGCTATTTTGAAACTTTTGATTTAGCTATCTGTAAAGAACACCTCAACCCCAACCCACTCTTCACATCACAGACTGCTTTGGTTCCTGTGTTAGCAGCACTGCTGTCACTGCCTGAGCACTTTATTAACCTTTCAAGCACTTAATCTCCTTCAGGGAGATGGAGTGGTGGTGGTGGTACTCGAGCAGGTATTAACATAAGCAATAGGAGATGTAGGCTAGTGGTAAGGGTTGAAAAATGATTGGCTGCAGATAAAATTGTCTTAATGTTCCTAACAGGTGAAGCATGGCACCTACCAAATACACAAAGAGTATTATTCTTATAAGAACCAAGTGGGATCTCACAAAAAAAAAAAACCCAACAAAAAAACAAAACAAAACAAAACAACCCCACCAAACTCTACTAGTAAAGCCTGAAACAGATTAAGAGCTACTTTCACTCAAATAGTTTTTTGTAAAGTCAGACCTGCATCAGGGTCCTCACCCACTAAACAAGCTAGAGGTCACATAATAGCATGGGGAGTAGGAATACTTCTTTTATTATTGGATGGTGGATTTAAAAATTCAGCACTATATCTAGATATCTTAAAAATATGAACCTGAAAGCCTCAGACTCTCTCTCCCCCCCTCCCCCGAAATCCCAAGTCTTGTTTTAACTGGATTTCACTTGCCTGAATCCCGGAACATCTGTAAAGTTTCACTTCTGTTCAAAATACTTCTCTTGTGGAGGCAATTCAGCCTTACTATACTTCATACCGTAAGTCTGATTCAGTCTCTCCATTTCCCATCAGATAAAGGAGAATTTGAAGGTTTTGTGACTGGCCTTTGCTTCAGCATGCTGTTCATTCTGGTTTTTGCACCTCTCGGTTGTTCTCTAGTGCTTAAAAGGTAAGAAGGGAATATTGGCTGAAGTTGTTAGAAGCAGTTCTGTTTTACTTAACCCCGAGTTTCATAGCACTGGGCCTTTTTTGTCATTAAAAGCAACACAACTCAAAAAGCACACAACACAAAAGCCCCCCTCATTTACACAGTGAGAGCAATTACAAGCTGCTATAAGCTGATTAAAACAGTTTGTCAAAAATCTGTAACCTTTTGCTTTTGATACAGTTATCGGACTAACTCCTGTCTCAAGCACCCTTGAAAAGAGAGAGCAAGGACCATTTCTCATAGTGGAAAATAGTTTTTATACATGGAAAAAGTATGGATTTTATTGTTTTGCTCTTTTATTCCCAACTGATAATCATGTCTCTAATGAAATACAAAAATCAATTCCAGCAGCATACACGAATTGATGTTGCCATCTAAGCAGTTTCCTTCAAGAATATTTGGATGTTAACTGTGTAAATTATGCACGTAATGAGAAGGAGTAATGGATAGAAGAGTAGGAAAAAGAGAGAATAACAAGGGTGCCTGTAAGATATAAATAAGGTCCTCTTACTTTAGGAGAAATTGTTCTCTCCAGTAATAAATTAATCTTAGGTACAGTATTAGGGGCATACACTACCACTAAAAGAAAAATGGCTTGCATAGTAATGGGTTCTAATACTAATTTTCTGATAAACCTAGTTGCATGCAACCATTCATATTACTATTTTGATGTCCTAGAACACTACCTTCCCTTTTTCTCCTTTTTACAAAGCATCAGTCTCAGAAGCTGAAAGCACAGCTGCTGAAGGACTGAACAGATAGATGGTGGAACCTGTGGCTTGAAAGCCATACAGCATGGCACCGCTTAATTTAGCTTATGCATCAGGCTAAACTTCTGCCCTTGCCATTGGGAAAAAGACCTCACTGCACATTATGTCTCCTGTGCACTTTGCTTTTCAATTTTTACTTAAGTTGCTCTTTATGTGATCCAGCCTTTTTGACAAGAACTTCAGAGACCTACACAGAGGTTTTGACCTAGAGCAAATGTCATTGTATGAAACATAAGATTGTACTTCATTGTCTGGGCCCATTAGGAAAGAATTTTTGGAAAACTAAAAAAAAACCCAACACACAGAAGCCCAGTGTAGCACTACAAAATAACAATCAAATATGTAGTAGTATTGAACACCTGGAACTTAGACAAAGGGTACCAAGGATCCCCTCCATCTAAACTGCCTGCTTGATTTGTAAAAAAGGACTCACCAACCAAACACTCATGTTCATAGGATCAGCAAGCAGATCGGTAACTTGACAGCCTCAAGCTTCACCACAAACCACAGCCTAAATAGGGGCAGAGTACCTTACAGCTAATGAAGTCTAAACTTGATTTGAAAACCAGACAATGCTGAAGCCAACACTAAGGCATGGTGATGGGCTACGTAACCTCCTACAGTCTCTCACAGCTGTGCTGAGGTCTTTTCCTATGGAGGTGAGTCATTGCCCAAAGCTCACAAGGGGGTGCTCTGAGAGCAGCTGCTGACAGGGAGGCGATCAGCTCACCACTGATATGGTCTCCCTTGGCTCCCACAGGAGCTTGTGATGAGCAGTCAAGAGTCACTGATGCCAATAGGATCAGCCAGCTGAGCAGAAACTCCTTTTGAAATTCCCAACCCACCCCACTGCCGCCCCTCCTCAGGGAAATCACAGCTGGGCCCTGCCAGCCTGGGGCCACCACCAGCATCTCAGGGTGGCAGGAGTGACGGGCAGCCAGCATCACAGCCTGTCCTCTTGGGAAAGGCCAGGAAGGACAATGCAGTGGTGGTACCTGTGCTGGGAGTGGCCCAGGGAGGCTGGAAAGTGTAGCAGCTTATTGCCAGTTTTGTTGGTTTTAAGCCCCCCTAGGTGCAAGGAAGGAGCTTGAAAAAAAGGCCTCTGCTGAGACAAGCAGCCAGCTGAAACTCATTTGAGCAGCTCCATTGGTAAACTCAGCTCTACCTTGCAAACTCCTTCCTCTGCAGCATAGGCAGCTGGTGTGAGTTTTCAGTAAAGGTATGTTCAAGTTTGTGTCAGGTGAAACAGCGCGACACTGTATGTAACAGCTCCCAGAAAGAGCCAAACTCCAAACAACCTGGGAAGAGCAGAGGCTGTGTTGTGCCCCCTGTTCTGGCCTGCGGGTAGCAGGGACAGCCTCTTCCAGGCCACCGCTGTCATTGCACAGAAGCTAAAACCAGCAATAGCTTGCTCTTTGTTTGAGGGAAAGTAAACCTCTAAGCAGAAGCCACTACTTTCTAAAACAAACTTCCTCCTACGTGTCCAAGAGTCCTCAGGAAGATAGAGGTTTTGCAGAAATTATAGTGAATTAGGAATATACAATGATTAAACATATAGAAAGAGACATTATCAGCTCCTGTCGCAGTTCCTTTGTCCTTAAACAAAGATGCTGATCATCACTAACTCAGCATTTTGGTGTAGACCACCAAGCTCGGTCTTCAGTTTTTAATTGGCATTATGCTTAAGAGTCATTGTAGAGCATCTTGATTTGATGGTTGTGAAAATAGCAACAAAATGTTAGGTATAATTGGTAGTTAATTTAAATGCATAGGAAAGGTCAGTCATTTAACTTGACAATAAATTCAGAATATTTCTTTACAGGCTGAAAATATCGTGCTGGCCCAGTGTACCAAGTCCAAGAAACAGCAGTGCACTCCAAGATATGGCAAGTATTCTTGTGATGGTATGAAAAATACACAAGGGAGAGCTTTCCTACTCATTGATCAGTAATGCTAGTTACTATTCTTTTCACATTTCACCCTAGTAAATGTCTAATATCAACAGTTGGGAAGCTAGAGTAATATTAGAAATACAGGATGGAGGAGGGTTGTTGTTTAGGCAGAGGCTGTATACACTTTTTAATTTAATAGAGATCCTCAGACTTTTTTGAGAACATTATAGAGTGTATTAAAATGTATGGTTGTTAAAAGAACAAAGCAAAATCTAACTGGAGTCTAAAGAGAGAAATGCAGTTCTTATATCTAGTCAGTTTTTACCATCTGGAACTGATTATTAAGTACAAGTTACTCAAAATACAAAGTAAGGCATTGTGGCCTGGTTCCACAGAAGTCTCACGACAGAGGTCACGTATATGGTGTTTTCTGAAATCTACTTCTCATCCCTCAGTCTCTACCCACCTCCAGAGCAATCCAGGGGCTCTGGCTGGTCAGCTGGTAGCTGGCTGAGGAGCACCTACTAGTCAACAGGCACCAAAGTTCAGGAGCATGTTCAAATGTTGCCCATGATGTTCCCATATGCTTTGGTAAGGATAGCTGAATTTCAGGACTGAAGAAGCTCCTGGAAATCAGCTGTTACGATGAGGCTGCTGGATACCATGTTATTCACTTTTGCCTATTAGTGGACTTATTTGCATCTTCTTCTCCTTACCTCCCCCCCTCTTAAACAAGTTTCTGCTCCAATTTTGCTGACAACTGATACTAAAAGTCCTTCCTCTAGGACATCTCAGTTTATCTCCCAAATCTCAGACTGCCAACCATTACTTTTTTGGAGTAGGAACTTGTACTGTCTTCCCTTTTAAATCTCTTTGATTTTCTGGCAGACCTGAACTTTATTTGGCACCTCTAGGTCTAGTTTCTCAAGCCAAGATCTAGTTTCTGAAGCCAACTTATCAGCTTTAACAAAACAGATTGCTATATATTTAGTCAAAACTAAGGCAGAAGCTGGAATGTATCTACAAGCCAGACACTGTCCAAATCTAGGACACAGAGTGAAATAATCAGCAACGAAACTTCAGAAGACCTTGACAGGCTGGTGTTAATCAAAGGTTTGGCTGGATATCAGCATTGCTTCCTTCAACAGAGCAAGTATGAACTTTCATATCCCTTGCTTGCTTTCTTCCTTTCTTCCACCTAAATGTAGATAAAGAAGTGGTGAGCTCAGAAGTGGTATCAGATAGTCATTTTGCCAAAGCCAGATAATGCTGAACAAAGGAGGATCAGATGTACAAATGTACAGCTGTACAAAGTCAAAGTTTCAAAAGTAATGCTGTTAGAAGATTACAGTTTCACTGTTCTGATCAGTTGAAGAAACTGATCTCCTTAAAAGCACCAGGCAACTTCCAGTTCTCAGTGCTCGGACTCAGATGTCCCTCACTGACCACTCCAGTAAAAACAACATCTAATCCTCTTGCTTCTTCTCCACCATGCATTTAAAAACTGGGAGATCTGCAGATTCAGTACTTGAAGTGAGGCTTCTCAAAGGCAAAAGGAATCTAGTATATTCAGCATTTGGGGGATTTTTGTCTTAAAGAAAGCACAAGACTTGAAGCTGTTTCAATGTAATAATAAGCTTAGATGGAGTTGAATTGCAGGATAGAAGTTCAGCAAGAGAGGAGTAAGAACTACCAGCCAAAATAACCTCATAGGTTCAAAGAATAATTTGCCATTGTGAAGAAATACAGGTGAAATACATTGAGGCTGCATGTTAGAGAAAGGACAAATTGGTTATATGAATCTGAGTGCCACTTCGACATAAATACTTTAAAAGCAAAATAGACGTATTTAAAATGCATTTAACTGTTCCTGCAGAGGCAAAGCAACTGAAAAAGGAATTGAAGCCTGTATTAGCCAGGTAGAGAAATACTGTAATGTTGATAACATGGCAGAAACAGAAATAATAGATATCAGATAATGGATTTGGGGAAAGCAGAAAAAGCTCTATGTGAGGAGACAGTACATTAAAGCAGTTACCAGATACATTGCCTAGAAGTCATCTGATATTATGAACAGTTCATGAAATGTAGAGAAATCTATTCCCCAAATGGGCACTGTAAAATGGAGGGAAAGGAGTAAATCTTACTATATTCCATAAATTTATTCTATTTGTAGATTGTTTCAAGACTGAACCCCATCAGGTTAGCTGAGAAATGTAGGAACTCTTAACAGAAAACACATATATAGTCCAGATAGGTGGCAAGAGAATTTGTACTTTAGATCTAGACAGAAGATTCTTTATTGCGAATACGGCAATGATACATCCCATGGTACAGAGCAGCAGGAGGAACTAGAGATGCTCTCAATTTAGTCAGCACAGGGAAGTGAACTATGGAGACTAGCATGGTCAGCCAGCCTCCCTATCAGTGTCCTGTTCTTCATATTTAGACAAAAGTCTTCAAAGATGCTGCAGCTTCTCCACCTATTAGTGCCTCTTTCAGACAGAAGCTCACATAGAACTTATTTGAGATTTGGTAGGTGTAGAGTTGGGACTGCCGTTCATAATAAATGATAACAAAGGTACATATCACACAGGTCTTTATTCAAAGCAAGGCAAAAGCTGACTATGAAGAGATGTCTACTCATCCCATTACAAGAGAAAAATAGAGATATTTTATGCAGAATTGCTGAAACTTTGAAGAACATACTCATTTCCAAGTCAGAGCACAAATTGTAAGAAGAAAGAAAATAAAAAAACAATACACACTTATCTATTTCTTGCAAAAGAGCCATGACAGTTTGAACAAATTTAAAGCAACCACAACATTTTGTCCCAAGCGTACATAAAAGCAAGAAAAAAAAACTTTGCTTGAATACTATGGGAGAGGAGAATATTGTCCTCTAGATTAGGGAAATAAATATTTTCATGCATATTTCTAAAACCAATGAAGATGGGATACAATGAATTAGTTAGCACATTATATAGGCACAACCAGGCTGCCTGTCTCCTAGCTTTATTCTTTTGTTGCTTATTTCAGTAAATTGCCAATTGTTCTTTGCAAAAGTATGATACTAAAATTATTCTTTCTCCTTGTTTTGCCTTGCAGACTAATTGGAAACCTGTGTCAAGGTCACTGCTTCAGGCCCTGTCAGAGAATGATACCACCAACCTTTGTGTCATAGAGCATGAGTCAAAGGCTCCTTTGACGCTAGACCTCTTCACAGGTGGTGAAGACAGAAAGTGTGACACTTGCCAGTCAGAAGAACCTAGAAATAACATAGACATAAGCCTAAGGCATGAAGAAATCCCTGAAGAAGCAGTTACAAGTGAAGAAGAAGGAATCATTTCCATCACAGTACCACTCTTGAGTGATTACACCAGCATGGAGTTCAGCCAGAAAGCCCTGATGAGTCTGACAGTGAAGCTGCCTGCAAGAGCTGCTCGCCCTCATCTGGAAATGGAACTAAGCAGTAAGCCAGCACAAACTGAGCATCAGGTTTTCTTTGCTCCTCAAGACTACCTCAAACAAAGCCAGGTAGTATTTTTGCCATCTGGACCAGCTTTGATGGGGCAATTGAACTGAAGCATCTTCATAATTTCCTATACCATAAAATCTAGTTCCTCAACCTCTGATGCTTGAATGGACCCATAAGGACCATATAAGACAGTGAGCTTGTGACAACAGTTAGTCTCTACTTCAATAAGCTTCCTCAGTGGAATAGGTTGATTATATAATTAGGTTAGCCCTCTCACCACCGTCATTCTGTGGAAAGTCCTACTGTCTTCACACAGGCAAAACTTTCAGGGAACTGTATGATACACCTCTGAATAAAGTACCTCTTGCTAGGTGCTTAGTCCTAGGGCACTCAGGAAGCCATATCAAGGCTTCTTGCTCTAAGCACAACATTGTTCTAGTCATCAGGACAGTTCTCTAATCACTTTGACCAGTTTAAGACCTGATTTTCAGATCTGATAATTTCTTCAGTAAAAATTGCAGCAAAAGTGTCTACCACTCCAGAGAAGCTCTCCAGTTAGTCAAAGCTGACCAAACAGAAGAGTGAAAAGCCTTGAATTTAGGAATAGAGAATTATACTTATCCATTTATGTAAAGCACTATTAAGTGCTTTACATCTTAGATCTTTACATCTTTATTCATTGTAGTAAATGAAGATGACAATAAGTATCATTATTAGTATTGGAGTTTTTACATTAAATTAAGACTATTTCATCCTACATTTATCTGCACAGACACAGAAATACGCTCATGTTCTGTTCTGAGTTGTAGTTGCAGATACGATTTCACACTGCGTGCAATGACAATATCTGTTGAATAGTTAGTTCAGTTAATCATCCCTCCAAAGCTTGCATAGAGGAGGAATCATTGGAATATAGGGGATAAAAGGGTCTGCCTTAATATGCTCTCTATGTGACTCCATCATGTATCTCCACAGTGCAAGGAATCTGAACTGGTTTTCCAGTTTGTAACATCTTCTCACCCATGAACTCTGTAGGCATTAATGTTATTGTAGAAGACCCAGTTTATTGTTGTCATCTCTAGTTTATAGAGCATTTTATTAAAGTTATCTTGTAGAGAAAGAAATTGATCAACTGTACTGTAAGCACCAGAGGCTCCTTAGACATCTTTTAAAATTCTCTCATTAGAAGTGAAGGACGCTTCACATTCACACAAATATTTCCATGCATATTAGGCAGTATGAGTTATAGAATAGCCATGCTTGCAAAAAGCTCAGAGAAATTGCATATCCCCCATTTAACTGATTTAGTGAGGCCCAATAACAAAACCTGTTTTATTCACTTTCCTTATTTTTATTCCCTCTCTCTTTATTTATATCTCTCTATGTCTGCTAGGACTGGCAGGAACCAGCTTGTACTTCACTGTGGGTTTTGCATTGTTTTTTCTTAGTGGTTAAAATGCATTGTTTTGCCACAAAGCAATGTACCAGCTACCACTCACCCTTGTTACCTCTGCTCACTGAAAGAAGGGGTAAAAGGAGCACCCCCAGACCACCTCAGATGGTTTGAGCCGTCTTTTAAATCTGTTTTTTAATTTTTTTTAACTTCAACCAGGTGACTTTGCCTGATTTGAATTTAGGACAACAGAAATGACCTGCCATTATTGGAGCTGTTGCTATTTGCAATATCTAGTAGAAGGTCTGCAGTGAAAAGCTGTTACGGAGAATGAAGTCCTCAAATGATATCCAATCATTATCAAGTAGTCATGTGAACACAGCCTGACTTGTCTATTTCCCAGATATAAGAAGTATCCATGCTCCTTAGCTATAAAATGTCTTTCATTTCTAGTCAGAGCAACTTATTTTCCTGGTGTAGTTGGTACCTTCAGTAACTTACTCATCCATGTAAACACTGAACTAATTTTTTCTTACTCTGTACCTACCAAACCAGTACATATTATTATGTTACATATAAAGTAAGTAAGTAGAATCAAACCAATGGCAGCAATGCGAGCAGTTTCAGTATATGAAGCAGCCTACGAAACTCAAAAGACAGGTTGGGCTTTGGACCTGATGAGTATCGCCTCCATGATATTAGCTATCTTGCTAAAGAACATCCATTTATCAGGCCAGGAGAATTTCTCTAAAAGTACACGTGGACCAATTTGCCTCAAATAGAAGGGATGGATGTATTCCACTTCCAGTTATAAAGCTCATGGTATATGTAATTCTTAACTGATCTCATTAGAGCAGTAATAACCACACTCAATATGTGTATAATGACTGTAAATTGTACATTTGGGAGAATGAGAGCTACTGAAAAATCCTGGTATGGAGATTAGATATAAATGAAGAACTTGTCCCAAAACAAGAACCCTTTTTGTGGAGAGAAATAGAAGAGCACACTTGCTAAACAGTTTCATCCAGCCAAAAAAGGAGGCTTTGGTGGAATACTCATAGAATTGTTTTGGTTGGAAAAGACCTTTAAGATCATCAAGTCCAATTGTTAATCTAGCACTGCCAGTCCAAACACTAAACCATATCCCTAAGTACCACACCTATGCACGTTTTAAATTCCTCCAGGGATGGTGACTCAACTCTTTTGGTGAAGAAATTTTTCCTAATATCCAGTCTAATCCTCCCCCGGCACAACCTGGGGCCTCTTGTCCTATCGCTTGTTACTTGGGAGAAGAGACCAACACCCACCTGGCTACAACCTCCTGTCAGGTAGTTGTAGAGAGCAATAGGGTCTCCCCTCAGCCTCCTCTTCTCCAGGCTAAACAACCCCAGTTCCCTCAGCCGTTCCTCATCAGGTTTGTGCTCTAGACCTTTCACCAGCTTCGTTGCCCTTCTTTGGACACACTCCAGCAGCTCAGTGTCTGTCTTGTAGTGAGGGGCCCAAAACTGAGCACAGCACCTCAATGTCTGTCTTGTAGTGAGGGACCCAAAACTGAACACAGCACTCAAGGTGCAGCCTCACCAGTGCTGAGTACAGGGGGATGATCACTTCCCTGGTCCTGCTGGCCACACTATTTCTGATACAAGCCAGGACGCTGTTGGCCTTCTGGGCCACCTGGGCACACTGCTGGCTCATACTCAGCCAGCTATTGACCAACACCCCAGGTCCTTTTCCACCAGGCGGCTTTCCAGCCATTCTTCCACAAGCCTGTAGTGTTGCCTGGGGTTGTTGTGACCCAAGTGCAGGACCTGGCACTCAGCCTTGTTGAACCTCATCCAGTTGGCCTTGGCCCATCGATCCGGCCTGTCCAGATCCCTCTGTAGAGCCTTCCTACGCTCCAGCAGATCAACGCTCTGGCCCAACGTGGTGTCATGTGCAAACTTACTGAGGGTGCACTCAATCCCCTTGTCCAGATCACTGATAACGATATTAAAGAGAACTGGCCCCAGTACTGAGCCCTGGGGAACACCACTTGTGACCGCCCCCAGCTGGATGTGACTCCATTCACCACAACTCTTTGAGCTCAGACAGCCAGCCAGTTTTTCACCCAGAGGAGTACACCCATACCTATGTACATGCTACCTACTCAGGGACAGAGGACTAGGAATACATAGTGCTTCTAGGGGCAACTAGGTTTTTGTGGGTTTTTGTTTGTTTGTTTGTTTGTTTGTTTGTTTGTTTTTATATGGGGATTTTTAGTTTAATTGGAAGAGACCTATAATGGTCATCTAGTCCAACTGCCTGACCTCTTCAGGCAGTGCAAAAAAGTGTGTGTATATACAGATGTATAACGACTGCAGAAGCCTACCTCTAGTAATAAATGTGTAACATTTCATGTGCTATAGTATTCTTTAAGTGGTTTCCATAGTTTTCTTAGCTTCAGTATTCTTAGTTTCAATATGTTATGTTAAGAGTGAAATTGCAAATACAAAGGCTCAGGACCTTAAAAGCCAAAGCTTTTTTTTTTTTTTTTCCCCAGTCAGCATAGTTCTGGATGACCACTGTTAGCATTAGTGAGAATTTAGACATTGTAAAAGCTTAGACAATTAACTGTAGGCCTGGAGGCACATAAGCATAGTGATTTACAGCATAGGGTATTACACAGCAGGATTACAGTGTTTCAGCATTTTTTATTTACAGACAAAGGAATGTAATATTCAGTCTCTAATATGGCCTCTAATAACATGCACAAAGCAAAGTTAGTGCATACCTATTTTTTTTCTGGTATTCAGAGTAGATGTTTTTTCTTGCATGTCTATTTGCAGTATGGACATGGAGATTTTTAAATTTTTTTGCACCTTTTTCTTTTTCTTTTTTTTTTCTTTTTCTTTTTTTTTTACACTTAAGATCAAACTACAGTGCAGTAGTTGGACAGCACTGAAAATGATCACAGTGGTTTAGAGACAAGATAAACAGCTACTCAGCCTGGTACAGGAGATTGCAGGAAGCACAGTATTCCAGAGGGGGTTTTTTTTTGTACTCTCTATTAACTACCAAATGGAATAATAATAACTACAGCATATCTACATGTCCTCTAAAACCCTCGGTCTTTGGGGTACCCTGGCAACCTTAAAAGCCACCTTTGTGGCACAATAGTGTTTGCACTTGAGCAAAGTCCTCCTGAAAGCAGAGAGCACAGGAGCATCCTTTCTGTCTGAGTCAACCCCTGTTACTGCCACAAAAATTGTAAAATAATGAAGCACTTCATTAAAGCCCTCTACTTAGAGAAGCTACTTGTCTCAGAGCTCTTGTCTCCATGTCACAGGCTCTTAGTTTCTCTTTTTCTCTCTCTTGATGGCACTGTATGTCTACTGCCTGGATGATGTTAACTGTGTCCTGGTACTGCATTGATGGGATCTGTATGAATGTGAGTAATAAACTTGGGACAGCTTTCAGCAGTCACTTCTGAGCACTGTTTACAGAAGACTGCTGCTAAGACTCCACACTTGGGGGGGAAAGGGGGGGAGGGGGGGGAACCACAATATCTTATCCCCATATCTATTTTATTTCTAAAGTGGAAGCACTAGTTTGATTAATAAAACTGCAAATAGCCTGCCGTGCTAGAAACAGGCATTCACATCACCCATCCTCAGAGACCCTTTCAGTGCTTCATAGAATTATAGAATCAGAATCATTTAGGTTGGAAAAGACTAAGACCACGAAGTCCCACCATTAACACAGCACTGCCAAGCCCACCACTAAACCAGGTCCCTAAGCACCACATCTTTTAAATACCTCCAGGGATGGTAACTCAACCACTTCCCTGGGCAGCCTGTTCCAGTGCTTGACAACCCTTTCAGAGAAGAAATTTTTCCTAATATCCAATCTAAACCTCCCCTGGCACAACTTAAGGCTGTTACTCGCTTGTTACTTGGGGCAGAAGAGACCAACACCCACCAGGCTACAACCTCCTGTCAGGTGGTTGTAGACACCAGTAAGGTCTCCCCTCAGCCTCCTTTTCTCCAGGCTAAACAACCCCAGTTCCCTCAGCCGCTCTTCATCAGACTTGCTCTCTAACTTCCTTGCACAAAGCCTTCCATGGGCCAGGGCAGAAACTTTACAGAAACAAACTAACCAAGGAAGTTATCTGAGTTAGTTGAAGTGGTAGGCACAGGCAAGATAAAGGAAAATACTGAGGAATGATAGGCATAGCAACAGTCAGCACTGCCAGGGAATTTGTGATGGAATGGGTTCCAGTCCTTACTGGAGACACTGGAGTCTAGGCAGGCTGGAGAGCAGTAGACATGCTTCTTTACTTGAAAAATTGTACGCTGCAGCCAATCTTTAATAGATTGCTAGTACAGAAATGGATAGCAGAACCACAAAGCTCTTATGGGTATTCTCTGACCTTTCCCAAACAGTAACTGCTACTGTTGAACCTTGCTGGTCAAGGTACTCAGCTATCAGCAACCTTCGCCTTTCTTACGAGTTGCAATTAACTAACCATTTTGGCAGTCATTTGAAGTGTATGGTTACTGGGTATCACCAGAATTAGGATCCGTAAGGCTCAGTAATTCCCCTTAGGTATGACACCAGTGGCTGCGGGTTCAGTAGCTGGATGGCTTTGGTGGGTTACATCTATCTTGACATGAACGTAGCCACTGTAGCGTCTGTGTGTTATATTCAAGTACTGCATATTCACTTCTGGAAAGGACATTATCTGTGTTTCTGCAATTTTTAATTATTGTAGCTGTGTCAAACCAGTTGTAATTGCCAATATCCATACAACATACACAGATGAGCTGTTTATCTATGCACAGACTGTACTGTAGCTTCTCAACACTGCATGGATTAGTACGTCGTAGCTAAAAAAAACAATAGTACATAGTCACATTGAAGTTCTAATTTGTCAGCTCCAGTTACACTGGGTCATGTAAATGTCCTTCCAATGCTATAGAGCATTTGTGGAAAAGGTAAAATAAAATTTACATGGAATGCATTGGCTTAATGAAAATTCACATTGCTAGTAGAGATCCCTCTAGGAAAAAATAAAAATATTTCCACTACTAACATAAGAGATTTTATGGATGCTGAGAAAGCCCTAGCTCCAAAAACAATTAAAATGCAATCCAGTGGTACATGGTTCCATGCACCCTATTGCAATGTTCATTCAATCTTGGTCAGACACCCTCAGCATTTCACAAAACATAAATAAGAAAAGCAAAGCTATGGCAGTATACTTAAATTCACCATATATAGGCCATATCTTGTTGGAATGATGGAGGAGTCTGCAGTTCCAAAAAGGGTTGTGTGTATACTTATAAATCCATTATGGAATTGCTTTGATGTCATTTGCTGTAAGAATGTTTCTTACTCTTACATTTCTTTGAGCATCAGTGTTTCTCCTCTGTTTCCATATTTAAGTATTTGAAGTTGCAGGGTTGCAGTGAACTTCAAATCCTGTGTACACCAAATATTTTATTGGCAAATAGTAATTTATTTTTTTTAATACTGTAATTGACTCAGTTTCTGCTCTCCAGATATGAGGAAAAGGTGTGCTGATCCTAGCACATAGAGAAGCAACACTGGAGAACCAGTTACAAACATAACAGAATACTACTTTTTCAACTTCTAGGGACAGTTGTGTTTTGGAGTTTTTTTTAAATACTGGTTGGTTATCGGAAAGCTTCAAGGAACAAAAGGGAAGGTTTGGATGCAGAGAACAAGTTGACTGACAGAGCTCCAAGCACGAGGTACAAAATGGAAGAGACACTATTTTTCCTTTATAGCCCTACACTTGCACAGTCTGTCTTTCCAGCAGTCCCAATAGGTCTTGGACCTGGAACCAGCCATGCTACCTGGGAGGCCCAGTATTGCATACTGGCACCACAGTACTCTGCCTAATGCCATGTCAGCAGAATCCATCTTTTTCTATGCTGGCAAAACTCTCATCACAGTCATAGACTGAGTAAGGGTTATAGAGTTCATATTGACTTCATTTCTCTCTTGATCTGGATTAAATAAAAGCACCTTCCTGCTCCCAAGCATTTTAAATTACCTCCACCCCCCCATCCCTCACCCCCCCAAAAAAAAAGACACAAAGAGACCTTTCATCAGATAGTTACCTGCATGTAATCAAATGCAAACCTCCACCATACATCAGCCTTAATCCCTTAGCCTTGATCTGTGTCCTCAAAGTCAAAATGAAGCTAATTCAGGTAAGACTAAAAGGGCCCTGTAACCTCTACGTGGAGCATCTCCTATTAACATATAAACAGGTAGACCATATTTCAGTGCATTTTAGCAGTTTACTACTGCATTAGGGTACTAAAATAGCAGTGGTATGGTACTGAAAATAGTGGTGCTTTGCAGTAAGCTTGTAATAAAGCCTGTAGCACACTCTATGTTCAAAAATGCAGTATTCCAAACAATACCCAAAATGTTACTGCCACAGCTCAGGAGGGGGTGCTCTAGTACTGCTGTCACACCGCTATGCAGCATAGCATAAGTTCTTGAGAAGGTGCTCTTCCTACACCAGCTATCACACTTGTACTTTTTAAAATGCCAGGACAGATTCTGGCTTGAACATTTCTGTTTCTCCACTGTAAATTCCTTCAACAAAGTTTAAGGGGCTTGAACCTTTCTTGGAGATTTCTCAGGACATACCACCAGCCTGTGTTCGCAGCAATGAAGGGCAACATTTTTAAAACAAGGTATTGCTACAGCAGATTCCAGACTGCAATTTGTAAAGTCTTGGTAAGTGATACACAGAACCATATTAAAAAAAGGAAAGTTTCTGTCTACTGATTCAAAGTATTGCACTGGAAAGGGTATATTATCAACAATAGCACAGTGATCTAAAAGCAAGAACGCCATGAACTTTCTGGAAAGCTGGTGTTATCAAATTTGTGTTATCAAATCACAGTGGTAAAGCCAAGTTTCTGTATGAGTCCAAAATCAGCATCTTGCCCAAGTACTCATCTAACAGCCAGGCTTCATTCCAAATTACTTTCATTCCTGTGTCTCACATTGCAACCCACTTCCACACATGCAGTCCTCTTTGACTAGTACAGCCATTAATCCTTCATGATTTACACATCTGGTCTTCCACTCCACCTCAAAGTTACCTTAATTCATAGTACACAAGGTCACACCTTCATAATACAAAAAGGATTGGGGAGACTGAATCATACACAGTTCTCACCCCTGACCCCCAAACCCCTTCTCTACCCAAATGTTGCCACAGCTTCCTATTAGCTAAGCACCAAGAGGCAGCCACACTTTGCATGGTGTAAGTAATCATAACATCAATTATCACAGCCAGAAATGCTTGATCACTAATGTTAGGCATTTTACATCTCGTGTGTGCCTGTAAGTCAGAAGATGAATCAGCAGTGGAACCAGCAGGCTTGGACAGTTGTTACTCACCCCTTTATGCATTTCTAAACTTGGGGGAGACGGGACAGGAATAATGCTTGGCTGCTTTTGAAAAGCTCTTGAGAACTATAGTCTGGAAGGCTGACACAGCCTTTAAAAGAATAATTTTTATCTCTTTATAGATTGTCCCTCTCTATAAAGACCATAAAGACAAAAATTTCTTATCTCACAGGCAGAGGATGACACAAAAGCTGTGAAACATGATAACTTCAAAAGGGATATACTACTCTTTCCAACTGCAGTTATGAGCTACTATTGGAATAGAATTACACATACAGCAAAAGAAATGAAAGTTCTTAAATAAAAGAAGGATTTCTATGTTTTATTATCATCTATTGAAATGCTACAGTCCTTACAACTATAAATTACTCCAAGGAAAAATGATCAAAGGAAATCTGATTTATTAGAATGAATTAACTTAGCAATACTTGGCTACCATCTTTCATCCAGCCATAAAAGCACAGTAAATGCCCATTTTTAATGCATTCAGTGCAATGCAGTGACCCAGGTCTAACACTTTCTTCCATCAAAAGATTCTGAAGTGTACTTTAAGCTAATAAATTCAGCATTGTCACACTTTGAACAAAGCAAGTATTGTAAGTTCCATTATAAAATTAGAAGAGTGAAGAACAGAGTATTTCAGTGACTTACTGGGTGTCCCACATTATCTGAGAAATAGCACTCTAAAGCAGTCTCCAGCTCTCCCAGGCTCACACCATACACATACAGCTGTCATCTTTCCATCCTCTTTGGAGATTAAGTAACAGAACTAACATATTACAGCTCTAAGGATCTTTAACAGATCAAAGGATCTCCTTGCTGACACAAATGAAACGTGAAGAGATCAAATAACACCTTACAATTAACATGATAAATATCCAGTCAACATCTTTTGTAGAGGCTGGCCCCTCTTTTCTGCATCCTAATAAACTCTTTAATAACTTATCTCCCCAAAATCTCCTCTGGCTAGAGGAGAATTTAACTGAGCACACCAAAACAAACCAACAAGCACTGCATGTTTGTTCTGGTTAATCTATACCATCTCATAACATCTTTCTACTTATTCTGTATTATGGTTCATTCAGAAATGCTGATCATTTTGCTTGAGGCTTGTCTGTAACATGGGTTAGTATCATTTACAGCATGGTCCAGGTAAGTCTAGTCCATACTAGATACCTAGTCTTTTAAGATGACGCAGGATGACTGGGATGTGTAAGAGTTGAATGGTTGTGAGGAAAATGCCAAGCTAGTAGAAAGACAAGTATTTAAGAGTTCAGAAGGCTTATTAAACAAGTCTTAGAAAAATAAGACAACTTACTTCCTTAAAATTGAACAAAGCAAAGGAGCAATTGTGGAAAATGTAACCTCACCACAGTAAAACACAAATCTCATGAACGCAGATTATACATTTGTTTAATATTCACATTTCATGTGGATCAATAGCATTTGCTTTGAAATTCTAAATCCAGTAATCTGAATCAATCTTTTAAAATATTACTTCAATAAAAATTAAAGGTTTTCTTTAGATTCTGAAAGAAATATAAGATTTACAGAGAGAAAAACAAGAAGTGGAGTCTTCCCCAGGTCTGATAGTGAAACAGCACTTAACAAAAGACTAGTACTAACACTCATGTCTGCCTGTTTTCTTAACACAAGAAGGCAAAACAAGCCATGTAGACAAAGAAGTTTGATTTTAAACGACTGTAACAGCCAATTTTCAATCACCTCCACTAAAAAGAATTTTTTAGTGAGTAATTACTTAAAGAAATTAAGGAATACATAATATAAATAGATAATACAGGATTTTGAATCATTGCTAAGACATCTCAATGTATTTCTCAGATCTGCTTTTCCCTGCTTTCACATTCAGAGGAGCAGCATGGTGAAATGCAATTACCCAGGCCACAGATGTGTTGACCAAACCACCTGATCAGCAGGAGTTAAACCAGCCATCAGTCCCTTTACAGACATGATTACTCTCAAAAATCACAAGATCAGATCCCTACTGAGCAAGTTAAAGTCTGTTGAGAAGCACATCTCAAATTTTTGCTCCTTAATCATTGCTGTTTATTTAGATTCTTACACATTATACAAAGCAATAGAGAAGCCGAAGCACTGCAGTGAATTTTAATATTAAAATATCCATGACAATAAATTGACATATACTTTAACGTCTGAAGCTCTGCATGAACTCCTGATCCTACTTTTTTAAAAAAAGGCAATTTTGACATACCTTTCTATACAGCCGTATTTATTAACTTACTGTTTAAAAGTGACAAGCTCTCCCTGGTCGAACTATGGTAGTTTTCTCTGAAGAAGAAAATCCCCTGCTCAGCCAAGGGATTCATAAGCCTCTTCTGGAACTAAATAGTGATGATACATTCAATTACTTAATGCCTCACCACCTTTCCTGTAATATTCTTGTCAGTATCAGTCCAACAGATTTAGTTACAAGGCATTTGACTGTCTGGGGAAGATATAGCCTAAAAAAACCTCCAAAAACCAAATCAAAACAAAAAACCCACATACACCCCCACCCTCCAACCAACCAACCACAAAAAAACCCACAAAAAAAAACGAGAGAGAGAATTGCTTCACAGCTATTTGCTGTATCTCATCCAAATTTAGTGGAAGTGAGTTTATGACACCATTACAACTTTGTGACACTGTTTATTTACAAAAATAACAACAACATAATAGCAGCATTTGACATTTCTTTACTTGTACTATTTCATAGTTCCTTCATTAATGCAAAAATATACTCTACCAACATGGAACAAGTTTGGTTATTAGAGGACCTACTTTATTACCAGAAATATCAAACTTAGAGAAAGGAAATAGTATGTTTGCTGCTGTAGTGCTTAGGTTCCCCAAGTATACCTGAACCCAGACTGTGATAGATGCTGTGTGTAACAAATTAATCGTAGCTCCTGTATCAGTGGGGAAAATGCCAGAAAGGACCTACTGATAGACTACATGAACTGTGCATGTCAAAGTACTCTCTTGATGTTTCCAGATCACTCATTCCTTGGATTAAATTATTATGAAAATGATGTATTTATGAAGTAGCAATTTCCAAGTGGCCCATGATTTACTCATCAGTGCAGCAGTCGTTCTAAATCTTTGCACTAAGGTTTTATTGAGTAGAGCAACAACTTCTAAGAAAGCTACATAACTGGCAGCCTCATTAATAGCATCAAGGACTGAGTGAAGGGAAGATTAAATGATTCTTTTACCACTGCTGATAAGTCTTTCAAGTCAAAAAAGACACATGTAACCTTTTCAATGGGAGAATATTTCATTGACAACATTAGTATGGAACATACTTTGCACACCAAAAACCTCTAGTCTTGTGTCAAATTTGGCACTAGATTAATGTAAAAACTGTAACATTGAAAAAAAGCTGAAACTTTCCAGCAGAATATACATAAACAGCTAAAAACTCATTTTCGCTGTCCATGTTCTCCTGTATTAAGCTCAACAATCATAAAACAATTTAAAAAAATAACAAAAGTTGCCCCCTTAGACTGTAAGAATTCAGTTTCAGAAAACATTGTGAAAACGGAAGATCGTAGATAGCTTCTCAACTGTAGTGTTTACTGACTACAGAACTGAAGTGTTAGAGCTGTATTTCCTCAATCTAAGGGGAAAGTGGCTGCCTCCACATATTGGCAGACAAGTTTATTGAGCTGTTTCATATTGAAGAAAATACAGAAGAAATCCCCATACTAATGTGCTCACATCCTGCAAGAGGATTTACCTACAAATGAAGCATTCTTGAATTAGAACAAACAAACAAAACCAACTGCATGTAAAGGCATTTTTAAAAGTTTAAAATTAAACATAATTGAAAGTGTATTTCTCTTACATAAAAAAACCCTTCCTTTTGTACAGTGCTTTTAGTTTTCAGTATTATTTTAATTCATTTTCAACATATAAAAATAAACCTAAGATACAGGCTGAAAACTTTTTTTTTCTGTTTACACATTAGCAAACAAAATTAAGTTTTAGAATCTCTTCAGGTAATAACACTAAATGGCATCTACAAATTTCAACTGTCCACACTCCAATCTCTGGTGAGAAAACTACATCTCTCTAAACTAAGCGCCTACTGATTTACATTATTTTAGCCATTGACAGTTCTTAGTATTTGTGTCACTAAGGCCAATTCTCACTTTTAAAATTACAGTGACACCAAAGGCAGTCATTGATTGTTATAAAACTAAAAGTATGACCAAGTGGCAGTATGCCCCAGTTCTCCCAGTCATTGTTCAGAATTCAATCTTTATTTGATTCACTGTTATAATGCAGTTTTCACACTAACATTTAAAAAATTAAAAATTATTTTTATGTTTTTTTCCCTGTAAGTGAATGGCTAGCAAGATTAAAATAAATGAACTCTAGCCTTGTTTCATTACAAACCAACAAAAAGACAGTGATGCAGAGATGCTTCAGACCTAAAAGTAGAAGCTACACACATCATTATGGCATTACTGCTTGCAATGGTCATATATGTGAATGAAAAAAATAATACAGTAATAAAGATGGGTATGAAGTATACAATAATTTGTATCATACAAAGCAGCCTTTACTATCTCTTCCTTAGACCAAAAGAAAATCACAGAAAACCCTAAATCAGGTAGCTATTCCAAAATACCACTAGAAGGCAAGGGCAACAGAGAAGCTACCATGTACCTAACAGATTTGCAGAGTTTCAAAATAATTTCAGGTATTGCCTTAGATGTAACTGGGCCAGACGACACTAGCAAGCAATGCAAAGCATGCTACAGACTACAGAATTTACCTTCTTTGCAGCAAACACACTCAAGGGGCACACAGCTCATTTCAGAATCCAAGCTGTATGTAGGTTGTCACTGTTAGCCAGCTAATTTAAAGCTAGTTCAGATATATCTATCTGAAATTGCAATCAAAGAAATTAGCAGGCAACTAATGAGTAGGCAGAACCCATGTCTCACTGATTTCTCAGGCATTGTTCAGATGTTTCTAGTTTCCAACTTAAGTGCTTTTTTCCCCGCCTCTTAGTTCTAATTCTGAAATCTGAAACTCAAGATTTTTTACACACCATACTACTAACAGTGTTTGCAAACAAAATTTCATCCCTCACATCTGTGTAAACCTATTGACTTCGATGAAGTCAATATAAGCAAATTGTCAATATAGTCAAATAGTCATAGCCACCTCTGTTTTGAGGTTGGAATCCTGTTTGACAACCAGCAGTTGTCTTCTGCTGCTGTCTTCTTTCAAAATCCAAATTAAATCCTATCTGTTATCCAGAAACACTGTTGTGAAAAAACTGTGGTCACTAATGGAAGCTTACGCATATGTGGTCTTAGCAAAACCAACATTTTTCTGAGCAATTACAAGTCACAACATTTTCAATAAAGGCTGACTCAAATTAAGAGACATTTAAAACAATACAGCTGTCATGAACTACATACACTGTTTTCAAAACCTCCACTCAGTTTAATCTCATTTATAAAGTGCAAAACCAAACAATGTGACATGGCGGCTCAGCATGCAAACTTGTTAATAATAAAGGCAATGGACTTCCAGTGGAAGATGGAGACATTTAATGGATGATACACACAATCCTGTTGGAGTTAGCAGGAACTTCATTACTGTGCTACACTACCGGTTTAAAAATGAGCTCCTCTCTGCAGAGATAGACATTTTACAGAATAATAGTTTTCTAGTACTGGCTTTTTAGGAAGAGGGGAACTGTAAAACACCTAATATGAATAGACAGAACTTAACTACCTCACAGATCTGCACAGTATTTACAAAGCAAAACCAGAAAATACAGCACTTGTAAGAAAATATGACTTGAGGTGGGGAAGAAAAGTGTTTGGTGATTGGTTTTGGTTTGGTTTTGTGGGTTGTTTTTTTTTGTTTTTTTTGGGGGGGNATTTACCTTCTTTGCAGCAAACACACTCAAGGGGCACACAGCTCATTTCAGAATCCAAGCTGTGTGTAGGTTGCTGCTGTTAGTAAAGCTAGTTCAGATGTACCTATCTGAAATTTCCATTAAAAAAAAAAAAAAGCAAGCGACTAATGAGGAGGCAGAACCCACATCTCACCTATTTTTCAGGTATTCTTCAGATGTTTCTAGTTTTGAACTGAAGTGCTTTTCCTCCTCTTAGTTCCAATTCTGAAATATGAAAACCAATATTCTTTACATACCATACTATCAGTGTTTGCAAACAAAATTTCATCCCTCACATCTGTGTAAACCTATTGACTTCGATGAAGTCAATATAAGCAAATTGTCAATATAGTCAAATAGTCATAGCCACCTCTGTTTTGAGGTTGGAATCCTGTTTGACAACCAGCAGTTGTCTTCTGCTGCTGTCTTCTTTCAAAATCCAAATTAAATCCTATCTGTTATCCAGAAACACTGTTGTGAAAAAACTGTGGTCACTAATGGAAGCTTACGCATATGTGGTCTTAGCAAAACCAACATTTTTCTGAGCAATTACAAGTCACAACATTTTCAATAAAGGCTGACTCAAATTAAGAGACATTTAAAACAATACAGCTGTCATGAACTACATACACTGTTTTCAAAACCTCCACTCAGTTTAATCTCATTTATAAAGTGCAAAACCAAACAATGTGACATGGCGGCTCAGCATGCAAACTTGTTAATAATAAAGGCAATGGACTTCCAGTGGAAGATGGAGACATTTAATGGATGATACACACAATCCTGTTGGAGTTAGCAGGAACTTCATTACTGTGCTACACTACCGGTTTAAAAATGAGCTCCTCTCTGCAGAGATAGACATTTTACAGAATAATAGTTTTCTAGTACTGGCTTTTTAGGAAGAGGGGAACTGTAAAACACCTAATATGAATAGACAGAACTTAACTACCTCACAGATCTGCACAGTATTTACAAAGCAAAACCAGAAAATACAGCACTTGTAAGAAAATATGACTTGAGGTGGGGAAGAAAAGTGTTTGGTGATTGGTTTTGGTTTGGTTTTGTGGGTTGTTTTTTTTTGTTTTTTTTGGGGGGGTTTTTTGTCTTTTAAAAAAAACCTTTTTTGTAAGGGAACCACTAATTCACATACAATATAACAACATGCTGCATATGGATTTACACATGTGATAAGTTAGCTAGTAAGGCTGCCATCCTTAACTATTAATTTCCAAAACCATGTTTCTTAGCTGTACACAATCCTTTACATATTCTGTAACTGATATATAATAGAGCTATTGCAATTTCAGGATAACAAAACTCAAGAAATCAAACTACTATCAGATGAAACATGACACACTGCAAGAATTCTAATTCCTCCTAAAGGAGAAACTTAGCTTTTCAAAGATATTATAAAGAATACATTTATATTTTCACTGGTATCCATATTTGAAATCAAAGAAGCTGTGTGAGTAAGACCAGATGAACTAAAAATATTCCTTTAATAAGTTTGTACCAGCAGAAACTTCCCTCTAAAATACTTAATTTTATTAGTGAAATGGTACCAAAGATAACAAGTGTACAAACAATCTCTTTGCTCTATGCTACTTACACATCATAAATAAGACAGCTGTTGTTTGCAAGACACAATCCTTCACAGTCTTCCTGTAAGCATACAGATTTGTCATTCTTTTATCAGAATAAGCTGTTTACCAGCCAACAGCATGTGGCTTAAACATCACAAAAATGACTGTCTATACTTTACATGGTAAAGCATTTTCTATAGTTTTAAATGTACACAGTGGCAAGAACATTAAATCCTACTGAAAATGAAGAGTGATTAAGCAGCTTCACAATCAAACTGGGTTTCATTACCTTAGGAATTGGGCAAATTTTAATTCCCTGTATTATGCCCCACCCACCCCCACCCCCCATCCCCTGGAACAATTAACTATGTAACAGAAAAGAAAAACAAATTGAAAGCAAATAGCTAATAGGCTATTAAGTTTTGTGGGTTTTTTAACTGAAAGTAACTCTTACTATGAGGTAAGGCAATTAAGTAATTTGATTGTATTAAGTTGTATTAAAAATAATCTACTCGATTTTAGGTATAAGTAAGGTTTAAAGGTATGACTCTTAAGAAATCTCATGTAACTGATTAAACTAGGTCAGAGAACACAAGCCATGTTTTACCTTGACAAAAATATTTGCTTTGTCATTCTCTTCTTACATGCTTTCTCCCCAAAGAATGAAAAAAGAATCTCTACCATGTAACTCCTGTGTAAATCAAAACTTTTTTCCCCAAATTATTTATCCCCAATTCTTTGCATACAATCCCTTTTATATCACCCAACAGGTATCAGAGAAGATGATGGAGAGGTAACAATTAAGGCCATTCAAATGTAGATTAAATGTCTAAAGGGCTCTTTGATGCAGGTGATCAGAAAATGCTTTGTATTCAGCAACTGCTTTTGTACAGTGGTGGTCCCCAAATTGCATCTTTGCTTTCATCTATAAATCTCTTCTAAAAATAAAAAATGAAATGGAGCTTTAGTATTTTAACAAGTGAATCAAACAACTGTTCTGACAAATCACTTGCATTCTTGTCTACAGTATGGTGGTGGCAAAATAGCAATAGAGATCATGTAAGATTTAGCTGAAAATGAGTAATAGCACATATACATTTCTAGAAAATACCACATTTTAAGAAGGCACTAAAGCTTCTGCTTGTGCTCCCATATTTTTTAAACAAATAAGGAAAAATTATTTTTATAATGGCACCTGTACTATTTGCAGCTGAACAGACACACTGCAGTACGGCTCAAAACAAAGCTGTAAATTCTCATAATATTGTACAGATGTGCTCACTTCTGGAAGGAAAAAAGAAAACAACAAAACAACCCCAAAAGAACCCAGTAAGCTAATCTATTATCTATAACATGGCAATGTNCCCAAAGAATGAAAAAAGAATCTCTACCATGTAACTCCTGTGTAAATCAAAACTTTTTTCCCCAAATTATTTATCCCCAATTCTTTGCATACAATCCCTTTTATATCACCCAACAGGTATCAGAGAAGATGATGGAGAGGTAACAATTAAGGCCATTCAAATGTAGATTAAATGTCTAAAGGGCTCTTTGATGCAGGTGATCAGAAAATGCTTTGTATTCAGCAACTGCTTTTGTACAGTGGTGGTCCCCAAATTGCATCTTTGCTTTCATCTATAAATCTCTTCTAAAAATAAAAAATGAAATGGAGCTTTAGTATTTTAACAAGTGAATCAAACAACTGTTCTGACAAATCACTTGCATTCTTGTCTACAGTATGGTGGTGGCAAAATAGCAATAGAGATCATGTAAGATTTAGCTGAAAATGAGTAATAGCACATATACATTTCTAGAAAATACCACATTTTAAGAAGGCACTAAAGCTTCTGCTTGTGCTCCCATATTTTTTAAACAAATAAGGAAAAATTATTTTTATAATGGCACCTGTACTATTTGCAGCTGAACAGACACACTGCAGTACGGCTCAAAACAAAGCTGTAAATTCTCATAATATTGTACAGATGTGCTCACTTCTGGAAGGAAAAAAGAAAACAACAAAACAACCCCAAAAGAACCCAGTAAGCTAATCTATTATCTATAACATGGCAATGTTCCTTTTAGGAACAGAAAAATAGCATGCATTGTTCAAATACTTAAAAAGAAATAATAATTTTAGGGATATTAGTAAGAAATTATTTTAAATAAGAAACCCCAAGAATCTCAAGCAGTGAGCAAATGAAAAACATACTCGTCAGTGGGTATTTAAGATAAGAACCGTAAAACTGTGTTTATGTTTAAAATCCCTTTCCCTACAGTTGTCATTTACAACAAAAGAAAGTGTATATTTATGCACCATTTCCAAGCACATCAAACATTACACATTGAAGTTTTTGTGGATACAGGTATCAGAGAAGATGATGGAGAGGTAACAATTAAGGCCATTCAAATGTAGATTAAATGTCTAAAGGGCTCTTTGATGCAGGTGATCAGAAAATGCTTTGTATT
This sequence comes from Aramus guarauna, assembly GCA_013400195.1. Classification (NCBI taxonomy): domain Eukaryota; kingdom Metazoa; phylum Chordata; class Aves; order Gruiformes; family Aramidae; genus Aramus; species Aramus guarauna. The sequence goes on from VXBL01010282.1 coordinate 69,456, forward strand.
CAGCAACTGCTTTTGTACAGTGGTGGTCCCCAAATTGCATCTTTGCTTTCATCTATAAATCTCTTCTAAAAATAAAAAATGAAATGGAGCTTTAGTATTTTAACAAGTGAATCAAACAACTGTTCTGACAAATCACTTGCATTCTTGTCTACAGTATGGTGGTGGCAAAATAGCAATAGAGATCATGTAAGATTTAGCTGAAAATGAGTAATAGCACATATACATTTCTAGAAAATACCACATTTTAAGAAGGCACTAAAGCTTCTGCTTGTGCTCCCATATTTTTTAAACAAATAAGGAAAAATTATTTTTATAATGGCACCTGTACTATTTGCAGCTGAACAGACACACTGCAGTACGGCTCAAAACAAAGCTGTAAATTCTCATAATATTGTACAGATGTGCTCACTTCTGGAAGGAAAAAAGAAAACAACAAAACAACCCCAAAAGAACCCAGTAAGCTAATCTATTATCTATAACATGGCAATGTTCCTTTTAGGAACAGAAAAATAGCATGCATTGTTCAAATACTTAAAAANCTAGTACTATCAACATGTTTAGGTTGATTGCTTTGACATTTTCTTCCTCACTCTGGGAAATAAAAAGCTTTGGGTTTCATTCCTTAGTTGAATAAGAGGTCCGTTCTTTGCTTTAAACCTCTTCCACTTTAATTGAGAAGTTCTCTTCATTCGGTTGACAGTTCCCATTCTGTTGTAGTTTGACTTCATCTGTCCTTTGTGTATCTCTACTGCCTACTTCCTTGTCAGTTTCTGAATTTGGATCCTCTTTAGCGTGATCTTTGTCCTTCCAAAGATAAAATTATTTTACAAAAAAAAAAATCATATTCTTAGCATTCTAGGATGTGACTTCCAACCAACTCTTGGTATTTTCATTGTCTCAATTTTTTACATGCCTATCTTGTCTCATTAAATTCTTATTTTAGAAAAATCTTATTAAAAATTGGCTTTCTTTTCAATTGGGTCAAGTTAGGCACTCATAGCAACCCATCATCCAAGACATTACCATAAAGTGATCTGTCTTTATCATCAATATTCAGAAAAAACAGGGCAAGCAGCATCATGGAACCTATGAGATACAGCTCCAGAAATTAAGATTTCGCCATATTTTCTAAATAAAACAGGATTAATTTTTTTCTTTCATATTTTAGTCAGGTATCTGATGCAATTAAAGAGACTCCTTGGGTAAGATGATTATTTACGCATGTGGACAGAGTCACTTAAACCAGCTGTTTTATTACAGTTGAATAATTCTCAGTACAACAAACTACTCTTCAAAGGCATGCAGCGTTTCAAATTCTAAGATCAAAAAATGTGAAGATGTTTCCTTTCTTAAGCACACCACGTTCTATTTTGCAGGGGAAAATCCCATACCAGTCTTCCTCAACTCTTCAACTTTACTCCTGCAGAGTTCGATATGCAGACCAAGACCAAAGCAACCAGAGAGAGGCTGAACTGAAGAGTTTATTAAAAGAGTAATCTTTTCAGCTTGACAGCCAAGGTGTCCCTGAATGCTGCTCCTTAGTTACATAGTCTGCTTCCTGCCTGCTTATACAGGTAGGCAGCCAGCCAAGTCCTAGCATACAGCATTGAACAGGAAAGAGAAACCAAAACAAAGTGCTTCCATAACCTATTTACACAAGCTCCTGTAGGCCAGGAAGTTCAAACACAGAGACCTATCAAAGTGGCCCACCAATACCAACTATAGGTCTCCAACTGGCAAAAGCTAAATACAAATGGTAAAAATTAGGTAAGGAAAACAGGAGAAAAAGGGAGGAGGAAAAGAAATAGAAGGGAGGGAATTTCAATAATGGCTCCACTAGCACCACTTCACTCTGCTTATCACTTGGCCACACAGCTTACCTTCAAAGTAGTGGTGCTTTTGTCAGATTTCTCCTTTCCCTCTTTTTCTTTACTACTTTTCTTCTTGGAGGTGGAGCGTTCTCTTTCTCTTCTTTCATTATTTGTATCTCTTTCTCTTTTTTTTTCTTTCTTGTTTCTGTTTAAGAAAATTTTTACTCAAATCAGAATTTGATCCAACAGCAACAACCTTCAAACCATTTAACTGCAAACTAAATTCTCATCTATGGGTTTTCAAAAAACCCCCCAAAAATGTGAAAAACCCCCTTCATAACGACAAAGGAATTTTTTGACTGAAGAGGGATAAAGAATGCATGTGTTCAGTATACATGGTATTTACACAGAGAAAACCAAATTAATCTGTATCCGATGAAGGGCTTTTATTGATATGAAGCAAATCTGCATTGTTGACAGATTTGAAAGTCTCTAGTTGAAAGGTCAATCCATGAAGATTTTTGGTTTTGTTTGGTTTGGTTTTAAATTACAACTAAATCACGCTGACTGACTGAAATCATCTGAGATGATTAGTGCAAAGGTAGTAAAACACTTAAAATACAAAATTCTTCCTCCTTTACTGCTCTATTAACTTTTATGTTTACATCAAACTGACCTTCTTGGAGAAGGAGTTCGTGAAGACTTTCTTTTTGTTGTTTTGGATGTTTTAGGAGACTTGGAGGGACTTCTACTCTTCCTTTTACGCCTTTCTCTACAGGACCAAGAAATTCAAGATCATAAAAAAGTAAAAATAAACTCAGGAACCAGATAAAAAACAGAAAGCTCTTAAAATGATCTGACACAACAACTAAGTAAATATCCCTGAATTTAACATACATATATTTAACATATATATCATCAAAAATATATGATCTGTACAAAGAAAAAAAAAAAAAAATTATGTTTCAGTTTGGTGGGAAAGGGGAGGCTGGAAGTCTGAAAAAAATGGTTGTGCCCTTTCAGATTTTAGTATATCCTTGTACTTATACCTGGTAACAATGGAAACACACTAATTCACTAACCCTGTATTAAGTAAGATTTTCTTCAGGCAGGAAAAGAATTCAATTGAATGAAGAGCCACATTAAGACAAAAGGCATAACGAGCAATACAATCTTCAAAATGTAGCNTTCCTTTTACGCCTTTCTCTACAGGACCAAGAAATTCAAGATCATAAAAAAGTAAAAATAAACTCAGGAACCAGATAAAAAACAGAAAGCTCTTAAAATGATCTGACACAACAACTAAGTAAATATCCCTGAATTTAACATACATATATTTAACATATATATCATCAAAAATATATGATCTGTACAAAGAAAAAAAAAAAAAAATTATGTTTCAGTTTGGTGGGAAAGGGGAGGCTGGAANCAGTTTGGGGGGAAAGGGGAGGCTGGAAGTCTGAAAAAAATGGTTGTGCCCTTTCAGATTTTAGTATATCCTTGTACTTATACCTGGTAACAATGGAAACACACTAATTCACTAACCCTGTATTAAGTAAGATTTTCTTCAGGCAGGAAAAGAATTCAATTGAATGAAGAGCCACATTAAGACAAAAGGCATAACGAGCAATACAATCTTCAAAATGTAGCATTACAACATGAAGATCACTGTAATTTCAGTTCAGCCTGACTGAAGTTTAATTCCTAAATGAATGAGCTAGCATTCCTATTGGTTTAGAAGCAAACAGTGCAAAATTAAGCTCAAGCTGTTACCAAGATCAGAATAAGTGAATTAATATCTATTGTTTTCCTAGCAGTCCTTGCTCAGCAAACAGAGTGTTATCATTCTGTAACACACTGAAGAGCTTGTAGTATTTTACCAAACAGCTGTTTTACACACATATATGGAATTTGCTGAAGTTGCTATTATGGAGTCCGATCTAGAATAAAACAAAACATTAAATAACCAGTTGCAAACATACTGAGGCATAGGTTAAAATAAAGCAAAACCTGAGCCAGTAAAGCTTCATTCAACATAAATGTAGAACCTATCTCTGTCAAAGTAAAATGATTTTTTCCCATTACCTCTTCAGAGAGCAAGAAAAGCGGACAGGAAGAACCCTCAAAGAAAAAAAGAGAAGCTAAAAACTAATTGAGAGGGTACTTCAAGATATGGCACAAAAGCTACACTTAAGCATACCAGCTTTTGCAATTCATACCAATAGTTATATCTTCAATATTTAGAAAGGCCAAGAAATCAATGGTTATAAGATAAATTATGAAAGGATATATTAGACATGCCTAGTATCACTATCTGGATTGATACTCTGACAGTATCATCCAGCATGACCTCCTGAAGCTGCACAGAACAAAACATCATCACTATTTTGTTCAGCAAGCTCTTAAGTTTGATTCAATCATTGGTAAACAAAAATATAAAGTGGCCTCAAAATTATGGAGAAAATAACACAATCACTGATCAGCTGTTCACTAGCTACCATGCGTCTCATTTTGAACACCTTCACATTTATCATCACTTTTAAAATGAGGATACTGAAAATGGATATATAATTCTGACAGTGTTCCCACTTGGGCTACATTGAGTACATCCCCATTTTATTTTGCTTTCCAGCATATATATCTGTGAGTAACCACATGCCTTAGTAATTGTGTTCAAACTAGAAACTGCTTATTCATGAAATCTAATTTTCAGTTTCTGGTTTTTATATTTCAAGTTGAAGAACTACAATGTCTTGACAGCATTTGTTCCTACCTCTATTATGTTTGTTGGATTGGGAGAATGAAGTACCACCCACTGTAGCGGAAAACCAGGTTTGAGAATATCTAAGGAACCTGAAGGTGCATAAGTCCATGGGACCTGATGAGATTCATCCGCGGGTCCTAAGGGAACTGGCGCATGAAGTGGCCAAGCCACTCTCCATCATTTTGGAGAAGTCCTGGCAGTCTGGTGAAGTTCCCACTGACTGGAAAAGGAGAAACATAACCCCCATTTTCAAGAAGGGGAAAAAGGAGGACCCAGGGAACTACAGGCCGGTCAGTCTCACCTCCGTGCCTGGCAAGTTCATGGTGCAGATCCTCCTGGAGACTATGCTCAGGCATATGGAAAATAAGGAGGTCGCTGGAGACAACCAACATGGCTTCAACAAGGGCAAATTGTGCCTGACAAATTTGGTGGCCTTCTATGATGGAGTTACAGCACTGGTTGACAAGGGAAGAGCAGCAGACATCATCTACCTGGACTTGTGCAAGGCATTTGATACTGTCCCNNNAGAGCAGCCCTGAGGAAAAGGACTTGGGGGTATTGGTGGATGAAAGGCTCAATATGAGCCAGCAGTGTGCACTTGCAGCCCAGAAAGCCAACTGTAGCCTGAGCTGTACCAAAAGAAGTGTGAGCAGCAGGTCAAGGGAGGTGGTTTTGCCCCTCTACTCCGCTCTTGTGAGACCCCACCTGGAGTACTGCATCCAGCTCCTGGGGCCCACACTACAAGAAAGACACTGAGCTGAGTCCAGAGGAGGGCCATGAAGCTGATCAGCGGGCTGGAGCACCTCTCCTGTGAGGACAGTCTGAGAGAATTGGGATTGTTCAGCCTGGAGAAGAGGAGACTCTGGGGAGATCTAAATGCGGCCTTCCAGTACCTGAAGGGGGCCTACAGGATAGATGGAAAGCAACTGTTTATCACAGACTGTAGTGACAGGACAAGGGGTAATGGGTTTAAACTGAAGGATGGAAAATTTAGATTAGATATTAGGAAGAAATTTTTTACTGTGAGGCACTGGAACAGTTTGCCTAGAGAGGTTGTGGAGGCTCCATCCCCGGAGGTTGGATGGGGCTTTGGGCAGCCTGGTCTAGTGGAGGGTGTCCCTGCCCATGGCAGGGGGGTTGGAACTAGATGGTCTTTGAGGTCCTTTCCAACCCAAACCATTCTATGATTCTATATAAAGATTTTTGTATACCTGTTTTTTTAATGCTCTTAAGCAATAGTAAAAGAGCAAAATTTAAGAAAAAACAAATCCAAATACTTTGATGGTTATCCTGTCTCGCTTAATCAAACACTAACTAACACTCTGTACCTATCTCCTCTGCTAGCCTGCAGACAGCTGTTGGGAGACAGATCCCCCTCTTCCTCTGGTCTGTATCTCTTCCTTCAGCTAGGAATCACCAATAGCCATCTGATTCCTAGTACTTTCATGTCTGCCAGTAAAGCATGGTCAGTTGCCACCTAGCTCTTAGAAGGTCCTACATGCCCTGTCCCACCTTTGCCTCTTCTCCCAAAAGATGACTACTGGTAAAGGATCAGCAGTCCCAACTCAGTGATGCACTGTAAATCCAGGTAGCTGAAATGCCAGTTTGTTTGATACTCTTCTCCAGAAAGGTTTGTAACCATTTCAACTAGGCAATGTCAATCACCAAAGTAAACAGATACGCCCAAAATGCAAGCTAACTGGGACTCTGTAGCCCAATCTATTCACAACTACTTTTCAGAGAATAACAGAATTACTGAGGTTGAAAGAGCCCCCTGGAAACCACCCAGCCCAATCTCTCCCTCCCCCACCTTAAAACAGGGTCAACAGGTTACTCAGGGATTCCACAGTATCTCAGGGTAACTGGCTACAATTTCGCCAGAAAACCACACAATTTAAACGTTAGAAAAAATACTGTATTTCCCATATGTCAGTATGTGCCTAATGCCTCTTAGCCTGTCACTGGCTCCCACTGAGAAGTCTGGCTCTGTCTTCCTCAGCCTCTTTCATCAGGTATTCATACACATTGATAAGATGCCCCCTCAGCCTTCTCTTCTCCAGGCTAAACAATCCCAGCTCCCTCAGTTTCTCCTTGCATGACAGATGCTCCAAGCCCTTTATCAGTTTTGTGGCTCTTCACTGGACTCACTCCAGTATATACGTGTGTCTCTGGTAATGGGGAGCCCAGAACTGGGCACAGGATTCCAGATGTGGCCTCATCAGTACTGAGAAGAGGGAAAGATTCACCTTCCTTGACCTGCTCACAACACTGCCTCATGCAGCTCAGTATACTGCTGGCCTTCTTGGCTACTAGGACCCCCAGGTCCTTTTCTGCCAGCCTGCCTTCCAGCCAGTCAGCCCCCACGCTGTACAAAGCTATTCCTGCCTGGGTGAAGGACGTGGCCCTTCTCAACTCCATGAGATACATTTACGTTTCCAATGGCTAGCCAGACAAGTAACATGCTTGCTTCCTGCTGTTCATCCATCCAGCTGAAGCATGACAAGTGCTATCACCCAACCATTTTGTAAAATCCAGAGACCAACACTGCATGTAAGTAACCAAGGAACTATGTAGCACTGACTCAAACTTTCATCAGGACAAAGATGATGTGTAACATCACTTTATCAGAGCTTTTGGATGGCTCCAATGGAAAGAAATGGCACAAGAATCATCTACTTACTGTCCTCAAGGACTATACTACACAGTTATGTGAAAGGCAAGCACCAGAAGCCCAATAAGAAACCATGTTCTATCAGACATCATACAGAGCTCTTTGTAATAGATTTTACTTTACAGGAAAATCTACAAAACTGAAATAATACAAATTTAATTAGTAAGAGACATGGCGACATTGATCCATAAAGCTAGGATGGTGCCTCACTGAGCTGACAAGTCAAAAAAAGGCAAGAAAAATTTCTAAACAAACCTGCTGGAGCTACGAGATCTTCTTGAAGAGCTATAGCTTCTTGGGGGTGTTCTGGATCTCTTCTCTTTCTTCTTTTTATCATCTCTCTCTTTTTCTCTTTCTCGCTCCTTCTCCTTATCCCCATCTTTTTCCTTTTCTTTGTCTCTGTCCTTATCTTTGTCCCCTCCTTTGTCCTTATCTCCCTCCTTGTCCTTGATCTTCTCTCTGTCCTTCTCTCCTTCTTTCTCAGTATCTTCTTTTTCCTTGTTCTGGTCTACCTCTTCCCTGTCTCTCTCCTTCTCCTTATCTTTCTCCTTTTCCCTGTCCTTGTCTCTGTCCCGATCTTTGTCCTTATCTTTGTCCCTGTCCCTATCCCTGTCCTTGTCTCTGACTCTCTCTCGATCTTTGTTTCGCTCTTTATCTCTTTCCCTGTCCTTCTCCTTGTCCTTCTCCCTGTTTCTCTCTTTATCTCGCTCTCTTTCCCTGTCTTTGTCTCTGTCTCGGTCTCTCTCCTTCTCCTTGTCTCGGTCTCTCTCCTTCTCCTTTTCTTTGGCCTTTTCTTTTTCCTTGACCTTTTCTTTGTCTCTTTTCTTGTCCCTGTGAAAAGTCAAACACAAATTGATTATCTCACCTTTGAACTTGCCAATTAAAATGACAGCTAACTCTTTAACATGTTAATTGCTCAAGATAAAGTATACATCTCTGTTGAAAAACAGTAATTATTCAATATTTTAATTTTCCACCCCTGTTCACAATGAGGGAAAGGTTATATAGCTAGGAGAAATTTGGAAACCTTGGAGAAGCGGAGGCCAAAATCAAATCAAACTGTGATCTTCAGAGCAATGTTACTACACTTTGAGAATATGTCTCTTCAACTCACAGTTACGTTATTATACATACATACATTTTCTACATTTTGTCAAGAGTGAGACAAACTCTACCATCTGTAAATTCACTCTTTACTAAAAGTGCGTCTACATAAAATGGACTGCAGATTAACCACCCCCACATGAATAATAATAACTGACTGACAGAAGTCATTATTCTACAGTGTTCTCTCACAGATATTCTGGAATGGCTTGGAAGTCCAGCAACAAAAAAAGACAGGGATAATAGTTCACCAAATTCCCTCAAAAGGCAAATGTAAGGTCAAAACTCAACCAAGAAAATTCAATCATCTGTAATGTCATCAGGAATTAAAAAATTATTGAAAAGTTGTTAATACAGTAAAAACAGAAGCAAGGATAACAGAACAAGTCAGCTTCTTTGGGACAGGCAGAATGATACATATTCCTAAAAAGAATAACAGTGAGAAAAATTACAAATGTTGTTCTAGTTGTCAAGCCAAACAAAAATTGATTAATTAACAGCTTTGGCTGGAAGATCACATTTTGGTATAAGATTATTTGGAAGTGCAAGACTCCATCTTTCTAGCAAAGAGATATATTAGTCCTAGAACTATCTCTAAGACATATGAAAATGAGAAACATAAGAAAGCACAAGAGGTGAAAATGATTAGCAGATCTGTATGTGACCTAGAGAACAAGATTGACAGAAGTTGCTGTGTCTACTGGTATTGATACCTATTCTAGGATTTTTAAAGATCCTCTAAGAGGCTCCTTCACACATGAAAGGTCCTAAGCACAGCCCCCATCCTTCTTCAACCGAAGAAGTGTTTGGCAGTATCTTTTTCTCAACTGCTAATAAACAGTAGGCTGTTGTATGCTCTGNCTCCTTCTCCTTTTCTTTGGCCTTTTCTTTTTCCTTGACCTTTTCTTTGTCTCTTTTCTTGTCCCTGTGAAAAGTCAAACACAAATTGATTATCTCACCTTTGAACTTGCCAATTAAAATGACAGCTAACTCTTTAACATGTTAATTGCTCAAGATAAAGTATACATCTCTGTTGAAAAACAGTAATTATTCAATATTTTAATTTTCCACCCCTGTTCACAATGAGGGAAAGGTTATATAGCTAGGAGAAATTTGGAAACCTTGGAGAAGCGGAGGCCAAAATCAAATCAAACTGTGATCTTCAGAGCAATGTTACTACACTTTGAGAATATGTCTCTTCAACTCACAGTTACGTTATTATACATACATACATTTTCTACATTTTGTCAAGAGTGAGACAAACTCTACCATCTGTAAATTCACTCTTTACTAAAAGTGCGTCTACATAAAATGGACTGCAGATTAACCACCCCCACATGAATAATAATAACTGACTGACAGAAGTCATTATTCTACAGTGTTCTCTCACAGATATTCTGGAATGGCTTGGAAGTCCAGCAACAAAAAAAGACAGGGATAATAGTTCACCAAATTCCCTCAAAAGGCAAATGTAAGGTCAAAACTCAACCAAGAAAATTCAATCATCTGTAATGTCATCAGGAATTAAAAAATTATTGAAAAGTTGTTAATACAGTAAAAACAGAAGCAAGGATAACAGAACAAGTCAGCTTCTTTGGGACAGGCAGAATGATACATATTCCTAAAAAGAATAACAGTGAGAAAAATTACAAATGTTGTTCTAGTTGTCAAGCCAAACAAAAATTGATTAATTAACAGCTTTGGCTGGAAGATCACATTTTGGTATAAGATTATTTGGAAGTGCAAGACTCCATCTTTCTAGCAAAGAGATATATTAGTCCTAGAACTATCTCTAAGACATATGAAAATGAGAAACATAAGAAAGCACAAGAGGTGAAAATGATTAGCAGATCTGTATGTGACCTAGAGAACAAGATTGACAGAAGTTGCTGTGTCTACTGGTATTGATACCTATTCTAGGATTTTTAAAGATCCTCTAAGAGGCTCCTTCACACATGAAAGGTCCTAAGCACAGCCCCCATCCTTCTTCAACCGAAGAAGTGTTTGGCAGTATCTTTTTCTCAACTGCTAATAAACAGTAGGCTGTTGTATGCTCTGTGACCTGACAACTTTGGTTCTCATCAGATTTCAGTAAATACTTCTTCAGAAGTCTCAGAGAAGGAATGCAGAATCATAAAGATGAAACAGTACACAACCCCTGCAACAGCGAAGAGTCTTACAATGACCTAAGAAGTGCCTTCCAGTTAATTTATCACAGAGATTTCATTGGACTTGCCCCTTCCAGTGAGCAGATATGTCAAGAAGCTCAGACAACAGCAACAGAGAATCTGAAGGATCCATCAGTAAAGCCCTGCTACCTATGTAGGCTATTCCTGTTTGCACCAAGGTCCACAAATCTGCAGTTCTCTCTCCCACAAAACTTCTTTCCTCAAGAAACAAGAGGCAACTGCACAACCTAAGTATGAAGCTCCTTTTAAATGAAACAGGGGAATTAGAGAGAGATGAAACAGAAAGAAAAGTACCAAGACTTCTATTCATGAAGCTACTTCCATAGACACTTTTGTTTTGTGAATATTCACTACTTCATCTCTCAGAAAATTATGTTCTTATCTTGTTGGAATTTCAAAGTTCAATAATTAGATGATCAGACTTAAAAATTAATAGACTACGTAAAAATGGAGATATATTATAACCTGAAATGCAAATATGCCATATAACAGACACACACATTTATGCCCACAGCAGTGTATGGCCAGTACGAGATAGCCAAAGGCAAAAGTAAAAGGTCATGAACAGAAACTTTGTACACATTCTCAGAATGAAACATTGAGTTCAGCCTAAATTCAACCTTCTCAACAGATACCGATCAAACAAGCATCATCCACTTTTTTGTGGGTTGCACAGGCTACACAGAACATTCCTAATCTATTGGCTAAAGTCTGGCAATCAAAGTTACCTATTTTCAGCCAGCTTGTATGTTGGTATAAATGTAGACTAGACTATCAAAGTTTAGGTAGATCAGCATGGTGGTTTAAGCCCCACAGGCACCATAAGAGCTACTATGAAGAAAATTTAACTCTACTCCAGCCAAAACCAGTACACTCAGCATTAAAATTTACTTTCTATTATTTTGTCCCAGAGACAAAGCCTAGGGATAGGCTAAAGCATTTAGAGATCCCACCCTTTACCATCACCTAAAATGTTTGTTAGATTTTTTTTCAAAAACTCTGTACTATGCGCTAACAGTATCACTTCTTTGGAATGTAACTCACCGAGAATGAGAGCGACTTCTTGATTTCCGCCTTTCTCTAGATCTAGACCGTTTTTTCAGGGGACTTCTGGATCTGCGTCTGTCCTTGTGTCTTGAGAGTGATCTGTTGCCAGATCTACTTCTGTATGAACAAGGCCAGAAGAAAAATATTTTAGTATTGAAATTTCATTAAAATTAGGTCAACCAGCAAAAAACCCAGAAATGTTGCCTCACTACATAAAATTATATAAAGAGTTACACCTCAGTAATATAATGCCTACCAACATTTCTACAAATATGGATACTTTACACTTCACCAGGTGCACATGTCCTCCTTTGAAACAATGCACCATTTAAGTAATACCTATGTTTCATAATGACCTCCACGAACATTCTGGAAAATATAAATTCATGTCATATTCAGGTCATAGCTGTCCTTAGTAAATTACAGTGCATAAAATCTACTACAGACAATTTCTAGCAGCTTGTAAAAAATAATTAGTCACATTTTGTTTCTTTTCCAGGCCCAGTCACTTAATTGTAGTGTTAGTCACTGAAGGAAGATGGCTTTAACTGGTCTCATTTTGCTTCGTTGCCCAGCCTTACAATTTAAATGAACTTTAAAAAAACAAAACAAAACAAAACCCCTCTATCTGTGGTTCAGCATTTAGTCAAGTTACCTTTTCAGTTAAAAAGATTTGTTAGCATGGATTTCAATTATAAGAATTCTGAAGGAAAGGAATGAGCATTTACTATGCGATAAATAAGGAATGCAAAAAATGTGCAGATACTCTGATAAAAACCTAATTGAAGTCTTCTGATAAACACATCTCAGATTTGACGAAGAAAATAAGCCTTTTAAAAATTACTGTATTTTTTCCCCCAAAATATTCCCTATTTTTGGAAGATCATACTCCCTAGGAAAACAAAAATAAAAAGCTGAATTTGAACATTAAGTTTCAAAAAACCACATCATTGGACACTTTGCCTGAGAGGTTAAGGTACCATGAATTTTAACTTACCAAAGACATAAAGGCCATGTATATTACTCAACAAATCCTGAAGCCCAGGGAGGTACAAAAAATACCAGCTTCACCTGTCTTCCGCAGCTCAAGACACACAGAGTAATATATACCAAGGAAAGAGGAGGCAACCGTTTTTTACCTACAACTTTGCTCCACTTACCAGCATAGAAATACAAACTAACTACAGGGTAAATCTATTACAACTGAGTCAAAATAAGAGCTTCAATACATTTTATATCATAGAGATTAAAACAATTTAAGTTTTAAGATAAAACGATTTGAGATGAAGTAGTAAAACAGGGAGCGGTAAGGACAGTTTAATGTTTGGGATGAAGTTGCCTCAACAGATCAGACTGGCCTTTTTTCAGCATGTTCTTAAAACTGACAGTAGCAATGGTAATACAAGTGATGTATATGAATGAATACAAAAATCAACAGCTGTTTAAAGCACAGGTTTTCCACAAGTAAAAAAATGCAAGTTTATCTTGTAAAAATCACTTTGTTTTGCGTCAATACAAAATTGCACTGAGATTAATGGAGTGTTATGGAAAACAAAGATTGTTTTTCAGTTATGTCCTGAGTGAGAAACACAGCAGAGAAGCAAGCAATAAGGAACTCAGCAAACAATTCTTCTTGTATTAAAATGCAAAACATGTAATCTAATGGCATCAAAAAATATCCGCTGTCATTAGCTAACATGTTGTGCTGGTTTTGGCTGGGATAGAGTTACTTTTCATCATAGTAAGTAGTATAAGGGTTATGTTTTAGATTTGTGCTGAAAACAGTGATGATAACTCGGGGATGTTTCAAATTAGTTAGTTGCTGGTCACAATGGTGTTTTGTTCATCACATGGCCATGGTATGCAAGCCCATACTTGCTGTATGTATTCCCTGTGGTGCTGTTTATCACCTCTGGGAGAGGGGTCCAGATTCTCATTTTGCTGTACTGTGTGGTATGAACTTATGATACAATAACATGATGAAATTAAGCTGGTATCTGTATGTGGC
>VXBL01010283.1:0-92696 GCA_013400195.1 Aramus guarauna
GCACTATTTTTAAATCCATCTATTTCCACTGGTCTCTCTTGCTTTCTTGCAGCTTTTTCCATACACTTCACTGACACTTTAAGCCCAGTAAGTCCTCCTAAATAGAATTGTTCTCCCAAGTGCAGGCATCAGCTCCACCAGGGATCAGAGAGAGCTCAGAGACAGCAGCACAGGGATTGTGCTGTTTCTTGTGGGTTTATGGCACTTTTTGAAGCATGGGAAGCTCTCGGCCACAGCCACACACAGCCAGAAGTGTATTCCCAGTGCAGGATTCAGGGCGTGGGACTGGGGCTGGGACTGGCAAGAGAAACACTGGTGGCAGTCAAGGCTGGGGGAGGGTTTTGCCTTGATCTCATCCCTGAGGACAGTGGCCATGACAGACTAGGGAAGCAGGGGTGACATCAAGGCACACAATTTTGTGTTTAACTGAAGCAAAACAGAAGACAGGCTGAAAGAGTTGGGGTTGTTCAGCCTGGAGCAGAGAAGGCTGTGGGGAGACCTTAGAGCCCCTTCCAGTCCCTGCAGGGGCTCCAGGAAAGCTGGAGAGGGGCTGGTGCCAAGGGCAGGGAGGGACAGGCCAAGGGGAATGGCCTGAAGCTGCAGGAGGGGAGATGGAGATGAGATGTGAGGCAGCAATCCTTCCCTGGGAGGGTGCTGAGGCCCTGGCCCAGGGTGCCCCGAGAAGCTGTGGCTGCCCCTGGCTCCCTGGCAGTGTTGAAGGCCAGGTTGGATGGGGCTTTGGGCAACCTGGGCTAGTGGAGGGTGTCCCTGCCCATGGCAGGGGGGTTGGAACTAGATGGGCTGTGAGGTCTTTTCCAACTCAAACCATTCAGTGATTCTATGATTCTATGATCTTCCATTGGACCAGGTTGCCCACAGCCCCATCTAAACTGGCAGATGTTCCTTGTCCATGGCAGGGGGTTGGAACTAGATGATCTTTAAGGTCCCTTCCAACCCAAACCATTCTATGATTCTATGATGATTCTATGATTCAAGACAGCTGAGGTTCTCCAGCTAATGGGGAAATGCAAGTGATGATCACCAACAGGACTTGCTGGAGAGCATCGTGCCATGATGTCTAGTGCTTCTCTGAAACCTCATGTCCACAAGGATTTATTTGCACCAACTCTACATCAGCCCTGTGGTGCCCAGAATGGTTCCTGCAGAGCTTTTCAGGTGCCTCCCCACCCTGCTGCTTGGTGACCCACGTACCACTTCATAGCTCCTTCCACATGGTGACCACAGACCTTCCTGCAAATGCTGTGGCTCGACCTGCCATCAGGAAAGCTTGAGGCAGCGGTGAATCACTTCATTCAAAGGCACTTGGTGACTCAGTGGCAGAGCACAGAGTGGATCCATTATGCATCCCGCATTTTTATGAACTTGCCTCCAGAAGATCCAATTATTCTATTAGCAGGAATTAGGCGGAATATAGTTGTTAAATAGTTAATTCATCAATACAGGCACTGTCACAGTGACTGAAGATATTTCTGAATTTGGGGTGTGTTTGTAAAATGAAGAAAGAAATGGAGGAAAACCAACTAAGCAGTTTGTTTTGATGTCTTCAATTTGTTTTAATTTTCTTTGCCTGAAAATTATATTTGAGGCTACACTAAGCCCTTTTTTACTTCAGAAAAATAGTGAAACAAAAAAAGAAACAAAATGTTTCCTTCAAATTAAGTGTTTTGGATTTCTCTTTTGGCTGGAAAATTGCCCCTTATAAATTAATTTGTCCCAAAGGAACAATGAATTTGATCTCCTGGAGTGACCCTTGGGACAAAAACTCCACTCCTCCCAAAGCTGTGCCTGTAACATCGGAGAGGGTTTGTGCATGTCCTCCACCATCAAGAGAGCACCATTTCTAGCAATTCTTCCCACCATCAGCACATAGGAAACATCTAACATTTTGTCTTGAAAGCCACACGAGTTGTGTTGGGTTATTATGTCCTACAGATACTTCCACCACCACTAAAACTTACTGTGCTGGGGTGTCTCCCTGGTTTGCAGAGGAAGGAGAAGAAAACAGCCTCATCCATACCCAGCACCCAATACCTGCCAACCTCCAGCTGCTCATCACTCATCAGACTCTTGCTCCAGACCAGTGAGTAGCACCCAGCAACCCCCCCCCATGGGTTCAGCTTTCTGCATGGCCAGAGATAGAGCTGATCATATCCCAGGGGACCTGATTTTGTGACCTTGGTGACCACAGTGATGACTTCCCAGATGCATGGGTGCTGCACACATCAGTTTGCCTTTGTTTTAATGAGGTTGGGCTAAGAGCTTTCCACCAATGTGGCAAGAGTAGGCTGGAAACGTGAACCACCAGCTCTCAGGCACTGTTCTTTTAGCCTCTTCTCACTGCTGCATCCACACTTACCCCTCTCTCTCCACTTGCGATCCAAAGCTGCTTCTTTGTAAGGTGCTCCCCCTCAATTCCCTACAGTGACCACCAAATGAATCAAACACAGGAGACTTTCCCAGCACCAAGACCAACTCTGTCCCCCAAAAGCACTCTCAGCAATTTCTTCTATGAGGGAAAATCCAGAAGTTTCTGGCCTGGGTTTCTAAATGCTCTGGACTGCTGCTCACTTCCCAGAGTGACTGTGTGATGGAGATGCCATAGGAGAATCAAGACCCGCTCACTGGCTCTTAAGATATGTAGGCAACCCAGTCATCTGCCTGCACTTCCTAACACGGACACCAACTGAGCAATATATCACCAAATCAACTCATAAGCTGATTGCCCCTGGATTTGCATGAACAGGGCATGGTGTGAAGAAGAGTGAAGTTGAAGTGGGGCTAAGGGAGGAGGAATAGGGCAACCCCTTTGGTGAGCATTCCCACCAGTCTTGGTGTGGTGCAGGTGCTCATGGAGTCTCAGCAGGGATGGGGAAATCATGCCCCTCTCACAGGTTTGCTGTGCCGACTGCCCACCCCTGACGTGCACCAGGATGAATGAAAGGTCAATGCCGGTCAAGCCTCCATTTCCACTGCACCGTAAGATTTTCCCTGGCAGTCCGTGTTCACTCCCCAATAGCCGCTGATATGAATTCTCCAGGTGTACAATGCTCCCAGACTTCAGACATCCCAAGATGCACCATCACCGGAGAAGAACATAAACCATCCTGGAGGTGGATTAGCAGCTGGAGGTCAAGCCTAGAGAGAGGGTCTACATGTGCTCTAACATGAGACCTGGTCTCAGACTTCCTCCGTGGTACAAAGACAGACCTAGACTCATCTCAGGAGGTTCCTGTCTCTTGGGAGAGACCCACACATTTACTTTAGGTGACTGAAAGGTTCTGAGACCTTTGGCTATGTTAACCAAAGTGAAAGCCATGGCCCAGCATGCCCTCAGCTGTGAATTATCTCCCACTAGTCGCTATGAGGGAAGTTTGTACTAGGAGTCCCACCACAGACATGCTCAAAGCAGAGGCACAGGCTCCATGGAAGAGATGGAAAGTTGGCTTTTTCTCTAACTCCTGCCATTGTGTCCAGAGAAAGAATGGGAAAGGGTTAAAAAACCAAACAAACAAAAACAACAACAACAAAAAAACCCCAAACAAAACCCAAAACAAACACTTTGAAAGTTGAAAAATAAAAATGAACAGGAAGAAAAAGTGGAGACAAAGACATGCTCATGGGAGATTCCTGAAAAAGTGTGAAATCAAACCTGGAAACGTAGCATTGGAGGGTATTCATGAATCCAGGTGAACAGCAGAAACCAAACGTTCTACATTTTACTCTGCAAAGCCCTCATCACAAGTGTGTTCACTGAGAAAACAGATTCCCCCTCTGCTGCGATTTGCCATGTGGATGCTGCATCTCTGAAGAAGTACCAGGGAGTTGTCCTGGAGAAGGACCACGAAGGGAGTGCTTGTTAGGTGGGCTACAGCTCACAGACACGGCGCCAAAGGAGGCTGCTGGGGCAGGAACCCTTTATGGGCTTGAACAGAAACTGGGATTTTGGATCTGGAGATCTTCCAACTGTCTCCACCTGGGAGAAAATTTGGCTTGTTGACCCATTGTACAGTGTACAAATTCATTTCTCCATGATTTTGCGGGTCCAGCACACAGCTTTGCCATTGGAAACTGCAGCCAACAATGACCACAGCTGAGCATTACCATATCCAACAGATACCTGTGGCCTTGGAAGTTTAGGATTTGAGTGTTTCCCTTTAAATAAACTGCAGCCCTTGATTCACATCCTGAACTATTCAGCTCAGGAGCTGCCTTTCATTCTTTGCTGCTTCTTCTCTATGTTCGGGCAGCAAATGAGCCTGAAATAAATCCCAGCTGGATGGGGCTGAGCCAGATCCATGCAGGGGAGGAGAAAGGCAGCTGTAAGAGGCTTTGATTCACACGTGTCTTTCTAACCACAGCATCCCCCTGGGTACCAAACCAGGAGTGATCACAGGGGGATACAGGTCTTGTCGTCAAAGCCAACAGAGTCCAGAAATGCAAATGATTTTAAAGACCGAATCCAAGCCGTTTATGCATGGCTGGTAAACATCCAGCATCCCCCTGAAGGTAATCAGGAGTGAAACAACGATCCTCATTCATCTAATCCTCCTACCCCACCTCTCCCACGCTTGCCCAACCACCTCTGCCCCATGTTGAACAAGAGACCTTGTGTGCAAAACAGAATTCATCAGCACCGATGCCTCTTCCAGTGTTGGAAACAGCCTGTCAAGCCCCGGGTGCTATGCAAGAAATGTTTAATTTGCTGTGTGTTTGGCCAAGAACATGAACGGTGCTGCCTTTGGGCAGCTGGAGGTGCAAAGAGAGGCGGTTTGTCCATCTCCTCCCGCTGTGGGAAACAGACGGCTCCTTGCTTAAAGTAAAATTTAGGCATCCACATTGGAGAAGGGTCATCGATAACGGTCCCATGGTGCTAGGGGTTACAAAAACACAAAGCAAGAGCCGGTTCCTGCCTGGGGTTTATCATAGAATCNCCAGAGCGGAGCAGAGGGGCAGAATCCCCTCCCTTGACCTGCTGGTCATGCTGCTGGACACGCAGCCCAGGACACGGTTGGCTTTCTGGGCTGCACATGCACATTGCTGGGTCACGTTGAGCTTTTGATGAATCAACACCCCCAAGTCCTTCTCCTCAGGGCTGCTCTCCATCCATTCTCCGCCCAGCCTGTAGTTGTGCTTGGGATTGCCCCGACACATGTACGGGACTTTGCCCTTGGCCTTGTTGAACTTCATGCATTTCGCACGGTCCCACCTCTCCAGCCTGTCCAGGTCCCTCTGGATGGCATCCCTTCCCTCCAGCGTGTCGACCACACCACACAGCTTGGTGTTGTTGGCAAACTTGCTGAGGGTGCACTTGATCCCACTGTCCACGTTGCTGACAAAGGTGTTAAACAGTGCCGGTCCCAGTACCGACTCCTGAGGAACGCCACTCAAATTATTATGACAGAATAACCAGAAGGAGGGACAGAACACAAGGATACAGAGGGCTGCCCTGTGGCTGTGAGGACCATATAGCCCGCCTGGCCATGAGATCCATCTCTGTTGGATGAGATTTGAGCTGGGGTAATCACAGGGGCTCTGTCCTGCTTAGGTGCAGCTGGCAAAGAGCAGTTAGACATCCCAGGGTACCAGCCCTCCAGGCAGATTCTCTGTCCATGGAGCGAGAAGATGCCTCCGTGATTCCCTACAAAGTACTCAGCATCCTTTTGCAGAAGGAATGCAGCACAAACCAGCAAAACTGGTATAGGACCCATGGTGCAGGATGCTTGGGTTCTGGTTCTGCCCCAGACTTGCTCNCCCTGGCCATGGCAGGGGGGTTGGGACTGGGTGGGCTATGAGGTCCCTTCCAGCCCAAACCATTCAGTCATTCTATGATTCTATGAAGCCAGGACAATCAGCCTTGCCCAATTTCATAAAATTTTTGGACATTTTCAGATGCAGATCTTCATATGTGATGAGTCAGTTCTTCCCTTGTGTGACTCAGCTCGCAGATGTTGAGCTATGCATCACCATGGCCATCTCCCATTGAACAGCTTCCCCTGCTCCAGAATCCATATTTGCTGTTCGTACTGCAGCAATGCAGCCACAGACGTTCCTGAGTGCCTGACTATTCCCACAACTAAATACTTCTGTGAGTTTCTAAATCCATTTGGGAAGAGCAGGAAAAAAAAAATCTTCCTAGGTTAAACACTTCTGTTAGCAATACAGGGGTCATCGCAACATCTTCATCAGCGTGTTCTGAATGAAGACAACCTCTGGTCCATGCAATGATGTAAGAGAGAGACAAAGGCAAGGGTATATTTGGCTGCCAATGCCAGCGGTAGTTAATTTAACAGGAACAGCCAAAAAAGCATTTCCACCCGCTCCGTCTCATCCCAGTTACCTGTCAAAGCCTTCAGGTTCCTGGTGGCCAAGGACACCAGCTAAACGTAAGAAGACTCAGCCACGCGCACAGCTCAAACCCTGCGAGACTTGCTGTGTCCAACGGCCGGAGGGCGATTCGTGTGGAAAAAAAAGCTAAGAAGAAACTTTTGCAACGTCTGGGTGTATTTTTTTGTGCTTTCAGTACAGACCGCGGCAGCTGTGGTTAATTCTAAAATGGGAAATAGAGAAAAGTTCATTGGACGACCGACAACCTTCCTCCCTGCAAGCTGTAAAAGAAGGAAAATGGAACTCTAACGGTGGCTTTCGCTTCTAAAATTAACATAATTCTCCCTGACGCATAATGCGGCTCTGCAATACCAGCAGCACAAACCCTGGCGCTCTGGCAGGATGGACATCTGACCCTGGAAAAGTCTTTAATGTGTGGATGCAGCCCATTGACATCTGGAGCGAAATGGTAGCGGCCCCTTCTAAAGATTACACTAGCAAGCACCGCTCTGCAAGAATGCATCAGGGTTGCATCATGAGGGCTCCTTGAATTTTCCAGAAATCCTGCCTGCCACCTCTTTCCTGCCAAGTTTTCACTGACAATCTCTACAGTAGTTAGGGAATACGGGCTGCAATTCTCAGCTGACGTATTTTAAGCAGGCAGTATTTAGGCTGAGCTTAGCATGTGGGTGTTGATGCAGGGGGACATACAATAGATGTCCCTTTTCGCTAAGGGTCCTGCACGCCCCGTGTTCTGGGATACAGGAAACTTCAGAAATACACGGTTAAATGTATTGAACATTACACGTGACACTGTATCTATAATGCATTGCGAAATGGCATCAGAAGTGGCATTAAAAGTCGCAAAAAGCACTAAAAAGCTTGGAAAGGCCAAATTAAGTTCAACGGGGTAACTTTCACTTGAGCTCAACCGCTCATCTGACACAGAGAGCAAAGAAACCCTCAGATGCCTTATCTCTGTTCTTATCAAGGCACGAATCCCCCACCAGCCGGTCCCCTTGCCGTGGAGACTGGTCTTTGCCTTTTGCCGATACATCCTAAAGTGCCAGGAGGGTTACGCTCCCTGACCGACTTCGGACCTACGTGAAGGAACCCCATGGGGATCCGTTGTGCCATCCCAAGCGAAGACGCAGCGACTCAGATCTAGACACACAAATTGGTTTGGTCCCACCAGATCAGCACAAGAAGGTCACCAGGGTTGGGGCAATTAAGAGCTTTTAGTCCCTGGACCCTGGGAAGGATGAAGCCCCTTCTGCTGTTGTATCTCTCTGGGCAGCTCTTCTGTTGTCCGTGGAAGGGTGGAAGAGATGAAACGGCTGCCGAGCCCTTTCCTGAGCATCCCTTTGCTTACATTTCCGCAGCACGTGGGCGGTGAGAAACGTACGTGCCGTTTGCTCTTGCTGGACCGCTGCCCGGTGCAGGGGGGTGGGGGGTGCTGAGCCCAGCGTGTCTTTCCTCAGATTCATCTCTCCCGTCCTCTTTTCCTGCCTTAAAACTCCCTGAAGTTCACAACAAAAGCACAACCCTGTCCTGCATTCAGCCCCCCACCCCCCCCATCCCATCGGCATCACCAGCGGCAGAGTTTTGGGGCTCGATTTGTCGGGGACCCAACTTCCCACAGCCAAGCCAGTCTGAGGGACACCGATAAGACGGGTGAGACGGGCAGCTGTGTAACTCGTATGCCTACACGCGCGCGGGCACGCGTGCGCACGCTCAACCCGCCCCGTTGCGCGCTCCGGTGCAGCTCTGCGCTGGAAGCAGAAGATTGGCTGGCGGAGGATGTCTCTCCAAGCAAGGGTCGGTTTTAGGGGCGTTTCTGTTCCCTCAGCTGGCTCCAGAATAAATGGTTTCCTTTTACATCCCGTTTCCTTAGAAGAGGCCTGAGGGGTGGATGTGGGTCTGTGCCTCCTCAGCTTTCTGACAGCTTCAACCCAATTTACAGACGAGGCAGAGAGCTCAAACCTTTAAGTTCAAGAAGTATCTTGAGAACAGGCAGCCAGGAAGAGCCGAGGAAGAGCTTGACTGTCTCAGCGGACAGGAACTCGGCTTTTAACGGGACGGCAGAGATTTCCCCCCTCGCAGCCCCCGCTCCATGCGCAGCTCTGAGCGTACCGACCTCCTCCGCTCATTTTTTGTAATAAAGGGTCAAAAGCTGGAAACGGCACATTCCTCGCCGCCTGCCTGAGGCTCCTCAGA
Source organism: Aramus guarauna (assembly GCA_013400195.1). Taxonomy (NCBI): domain Eukaryota; kingdom Metazoa; phylum Chordata; class Aves; order Gruiformes; family Aramidae; genus Aramus; species Aramus guarauna. The sequence continues at coordinate 8,563 of VXBL01010283.1, forward strand.
GTGGGGAAACTGAGGCCACGGCATCCCCAGTCACCGGTCTCACCCCGCTCTCGCCGCTTTGCCCTTGAGGTGGCCCTGGCGTTCGTGAGGCTGACGTGGCTGAAAATCTAACCGCTTTCTTTTTTCTTTTGGTTAACTCTTGGGTGGATCCAGATGGTCCCAGTCACTAAAAGGCGGACGGGAGGGGGTGAGGAATGCACACGGCCGGTCCAGGGCAGCTCAGCCAGCCTGGAGAGGGGTTCCCCAAAGTCCCGAGTCCCGTTGATCTGCCACGACCCCACACCAGAGCTCCTCCATCAGCGTAGGAAGATCACGGGACCCAGAGGCCACCTCGGTCCTCCCAGCTCGCTGCCCAGGGATGCCAAACTCCCACCCCCAAGCCGCNGGCCTCGCTAGCCCGTCCGTCCTCGGTCCTGCATCACGCCATACCTGTGCCACACCACGGATGGAGAGTTCACACCCACACACACACCCACACACACACACACACACACCACACACACCCCACACACACCCCCACGGCAATCGCAGTTCTTTTTCTCTTCCTTTTTCTCCTCCACCACATCTGCTGAAGAAGCAAAAGCTGACCGGTGCTTTGCAGAGGATGTACGCATCCATAGGCTGAATTTGCACTTTTTTTAGGGCATATAAACCCACCTCGTGACCTCCCAGAAAGCCAGGGGCCAGCAGACTCAGCTCAGGGCACAGCAGGCTAGCAAAAAATGAGTTTTTGGCTTGTCACCGCTGCAGACCAGACAGGCCAGGGCACGGATCCACGGGACACTCAGCCTTTCAGCTTCACTGCCATCCTTTGTGCGCTGTCTGTTCAAACAAAGCTGGTCCCTTCCAGCTCCAGCCAAACCGGGACCCGGGCACGGCTACAAGCCAGAAAGGGGAAAAAGGGCTACGATCCAGTCCGAGACATCGCTGCCTGCAAAGCCATCGCTCCATCCGCCTTGAGCCGCGTGAATGAGTTCAGAGCAGCAAAGGAAGACGTTGCAAAGGGGGGGAAATTAAAGCATCGATCCTCAACTTGCCCTTGAGCTGAGCAGAGAAGCAGAATCCCCCCCCCCCCCCCCCCCCAAAGCCTTTGCATGTGGGTACCTGCAGAACCGGGCGAGCCCTGACTAGCTCTGGATGGGGAACCCCTCACCCCATCGTGCCTGATTTCCCTGGAGGAACTGGGCTGAGCCCGGAGTCACCCTGGCTGCCGCGATCCCCGGTCCCCCACAGCTCCTCGCATGGTCGGGGAGATGATTTCTGGCTGGATCTCTCCATCGGCCACGGTTGCTTCCAGGCTCCATCCAGACCCGCTTGCTCTGGTTTGGGGAGAGATTTTGCTGATGAAACCGAGACACGTGCACGTTCCTCTGCAATCGGAGAGGAATCGGTGATAACGTTGCTCCTGGGGCTGTCTCTGAGAAATAGTCTGGGGAGGGTTGAACTGATTTGAGAAGGTCTGAGCTGACCCAGGGAGAGTTTATTCAAGGCTGGTTCAGCTTCTCCGTCCATTAGCTGAGAAAACGATGCCCGGCAGATGTGGGCAGGAGAAGCCGTGCAGAAACGGAGGAGCATTCCCACTGGTGCTGCCTTTGTCTCAGCCTCACAGGCAGGTGAGGTAATGCTGGGGGACACAGCAGGGACATCGAATTTGGGAATCAAGCAGTCTCCCAGGCTTGCTGCATCCTCTGCAGGAAAACTAGATGCATTCAAGGTGGAGGCTGCAAAGATCAGCATCACCTTTGCTGCCCCCACTGCCATCTTGGCAGGTCCCACGGTTTTTCGTCCTCCCAGACCTAATCCTGCCGTGTGCCGTGCTCCCTCCGAGAGCTGTTCAGCACCAGGGTGGCTTCTCAGCTGCTCTTCAGTACCAGACCCATGCTGGCTCGGAGCATCCCTGCCTTCCTCATCGACAGCAGAGAAACCTCGGAGGTCAATGAGAGGGAGAGGTGTGGCTCATCATCAACTCTGAGGCTCATCAGGACATACAACATGTCCTACTAGGCCAGCGTGGTCCATCCAGCTCTGCTCCACCAGCGACCATGGGAGAGGCAAGCACCTTCAGGGCAAGCAACCCTTTCCAGCTTGCCCATCCATTGTCCTTGTGCCAGCCCAGCACCCAGACCTGCTGGATTAGGGATGTTCAGCGTACGTCCCCCATGAGTTTCCTTCTGGTATTAGTCTATCTTGTCTAATCCTTTTAGATTAGATCCCATCTGCCTCCCGTGAATGCAACTGCATGAAAAGGGATTGTCTGGGATCCGTTTTGAAATGATCCCCTGCTAGCTCCTACCTAGCTCCGTGCTTTTAACTGTGGGATCCGGTGAACAACTTTAATCCCCTGCCCCATTAAAGCCGAGAGTTACAAGAAGGTACAAGTATCTCTGCTCTACAAATTGCTTTCATCGCTATCCTCGCTAGACACCGTGCTTGATCCTGGAAAGCAGAAACCCTGCGCCAGCGCTGCTTCATGGAAGCTTAGAAGATGCCAGACTGTCACCGATACAGGAAAACAAAGGTCGGTCTCCTGGGTCACTGCAGCCTACAGGAAAGGGTGCAAAGCTGCTGGAATTTGTATTTCTACCTGTTAAACCTTTTTTTTGCTTTCGTCTGCTTTTGTAGAAATAAAGCGCTCCTTTAATACTATATAATCGAGTGAACTAGTAACACTGATTTAAATAAGACAAGCCAAACGACCGTGGTAGCATCAGTCCAGATGTTTTACGACTAGGCAGGGGTTGTTCACTGCAGAGCCGGGTGTAGGACTCCCAGTACCAGTCAGATTTCACCGTCCTCCACCCCAGCAGCTCCCCCGTACCCGGCCCAGGCGCTGGGACAACAGGCTGCAAATCTCTGGCTGGTTTGTCGGGACGTGTAGGATCAGCCCCATATCACACACTGTTTGTTTGGTTTTGTGGGTTTTTTTTAATTACAGTATGTTATAGCTCAGTAGATCTGCAGCCCTTTAAATCCGAAGGCTCCCCAGGGATCTTATGAAATAACTCCCGACAAAAGAAATGCAAGTTTTGCTTTACGCGCAAGTGTGTTTTAATGCCGGGCGGCTGGAGGGGAGGAGTTGTGCTGGAGAAGTGGATGTGTCTTTTGGCAGCTGAGCCCTCTCATTAAAGGAGCAGAGAAGACGGAAGAAGGCAACTCCCAGCATCGCTCCCCCTTCCCGGTCCTCTGCCCCCATCCCACTGCCGTAGGATCTCCTACGTGGCACTGTGGGGGCAGGGACCGCCGGCCAGAGCGCCTGCAAAGTCCGATTGCACTCGGAAATCGCTGGATGGCAACAGAAATCTCCCCCTGCGATGCAGATCAGCCCGATTCCTAGCACTTTTTAACCTGGAAAAATATGTTCATGGTCGAGATTAAGCTGGTTTGCTGACGTTTTGGTAAAATTTACTCGGTTTTGGCATATTCACATCCTAAAGCCCTGCAGATTTATTGCGGCTGTCTTAGAGCAAAGCACTCAGGATTGTGTTGTCTGGGGGGATGAATTAGTGGTATGGGACAGTGAGCGATAGCAGGAAGAGGCTGGAAGATACATTTAAAAATCAGGCAAAAACTGAAATAACTTTATGCTGGGCTGCCTGTCCTCAATCACAGAGAACGATTTTCATTCAACTCCAAATTCTCGTTATTGAGGCAAAGCAATTTAAAGGGACTCAAGCACAGAGCCCTGCACTTGTGTCAAAGGAGCCTGGTGCTGGGAAGCATTGAAAGAGATGACGATTAAAAGTTTTAGAGCTTATTTTAAATTTCACTAGGAAGAAAAAAAAAAAAACAAAAAAAAAACCTTACATGGGAAGTAATTACACAGAAGGGTTCGAAGGTGGAGCAAATCAGAGCTTGGCAGAGAAAACTGGCTGACACTGGAAGTTTAAAGGAGCTTTTCTCATTTCTCAGCTGGTACATGCTGCTGGTGCAGACCAGTAACTTTTCACCTGCGTATTGATTGTTTGCTCTCCGTAAATTCATTTTTTTTTTTGCTATGGCAACGTAGTAATAAAGCAAAGATTGTGCTATAAAAACCCTGGGGCCCACAACCTGATCATTTATGCAGATACAAAGCCAAGAAAACTGCTCCAAATATACACTAGCCTACACAAAAATATCATTTAAGGTACCTCAAGCTGCATCTCTCCCAGAAGGAAGCTGATGTCAGAACATCATCGCTACGAGGTCGTTAGGACCGTTTAGGCACGTTATCGTTAAAGATACCTTCGTACATAAGGTATCTGCTTGAATGCAGAATGCCCAGGGAAGATGTCAGCTGGAAACATGTTTTGTTTTTTTTTCAGGTATTTCTTTTTCCACGCCACTGAAAAAGCAGGAAAAAAAAGAAAAAAAAGAAAAAAAAAAGTAATCACACAAAGCTTCTTCAGGTATCTGAAACGGCTTGGCACCCAAAAGGTCACCCAGTGAGTGAGGCCCCTTGGCACTTTTCCCCTGTAACAGCTTTTGTGCAAACGATACCGTGATTAATTCAGCCATAATCAAGGTTATTGGGAACGGATGAACGGGACAAGCTTTCTCACGGCCAGAAGCAAACACCCGGTGAGCAGAACAAACCTCCCGTTATCTGCTGCCGCTGTTATCGAGGTCTTGTTGCTGCGAACCGTGCTGTGAGCGAAATCATCGTAGAGACACACGGTTTGGTTTGCTGATAATAGTTGTGGGGAGCTGGTTTATGGCAGCTGGTGGGAAATTTTGGACAGGGAGGGCTCAAAGGCCTCCCCTCATTTGAGGTGTGGAGTATCTACTCACACGGCATCATCTGAACGGTTTAGACAGAAGAAAAATGTCACTTTTTGATGCCGTCTTCTAGAATCGGTGGACTTATGTCGTGCAGGGGAATGGACAATCAAAAGATGAGATGATCGCAGTGCGAGGTGCTTGCAAGACAACAACCCAGGTCTGAGGGCAGAGTATTCAAAGCCAGAAGACAAAAAATCAGATGCTGTTTTCTACTACAGCAACAAGATGTAGCAACCTGCTGGGACCTCTGTCTTCTGAGGGAAGCGGAGAAACCTGCAGACCCAAAACCAGGACGGGGGGTTTAATGAAATTACACGGTGATTAGAAGCAAGGGAAGACATAGACATCAGTTAACACAATGATGCAGCATCCTAATGTGGTAACCATCAATGAGGATGGTGCTTAATTACTGGCTGGTACCTAGAATATCACTATATCGTGGATTGCCATTAAAAAAATAATAATCCCATGCCCGCTTAAGATGTGACGGTTGAAGCGGAGCAGCATTCAACACTTGTGACTCAGCGCAGAAACTTCTCTATGGCACATATTTTGCCGCAAGCGCTCGCACGGGCGGCGTGAGCATTTAACTCCTTCACCATTACTCTGCGGCTGCGAATATTTGCTGCCGTAACGGCCTCTCTAAACTGCGTCCAGTTTGCCAGAGGCGAGGATTTTGCCACGGTGTTACGCTACGACGAAAAATAGACCTGTGGCGCGGAGGGAGATGTGGAAGCACGGAAGATGCGACGGGTAAGAGGTTCACTGCTCCATCAGCTTGGCTGCTGGGGAAAAGGAGAGGCTGGTGTTAGTGCAGGTGGGGAAGATGGATGGAAAAGCAGGAAAAGTGTCCGCGGGATGCAGCGACAGGAGGAAGTTCTTCAGCTGCCTGTAACTTGGCCATCAGGTCCCTGCAGAGCAAATGCAGGTCCCTCTTGGGTATCACCGAATGCTGGGTGGGGGGGACACATTTCAGATGGCAAGATGTGGCTCGAACACCTTGCGGTTGTTAAATATTCGCTGCCTGCGACTGCTGCGGTCGTGGCTGAAGCCTTTTGCAACACCCCAGAGAAAAAAAAAATAATAAATAAATCCCCACTTTTGAGAGGTACCAGGAGGGGCGGGATAAGATGAGCCGGATCCCCGTACAAAAATAACCGCAAAAGCACGGTGTTTTGGTTTGGGGGGAGGCTCCCCTAAACCTGCTGGGAGGCCTCGGGGCAGGCAGCGGAGCTGTGCCGGCAGGAGGAGGGACCCGACCCGACCCCCCCCCNAAGGAGGTCGCATGGGGGGGGTGGGTTGTATTGGGGTGGGTTGGGGATACGTGTAGGGTACAGACCGTCCCGTAAGCTGGCTCTGGTTTTTGGAGAAAAGTCAGGAAAAGATCCCCACCCCTGCCTCCAGTTTGCTGGAGGTGGTCGCGGCGAAGCTGCACCCTCGTTTTGCACCCAGCAGGCGCTTTCAGGGGGGTGAAGAAAGAGAAGAGGGGGAATAAGGGAAGCACCAGCTTGGTCCAAGAGGTCCCAGAGCAGCCCTGGGTGGAGAGAAAACCTCCAGCCCCTGCTCCTGCGCTGCCTGGGAGCCTCCGGGACCACGGGCACCAGCCCAGCGCAGGATGGGAGCTCGCGCCGGAGGGAACGACACGACTGACTAACCCTGTCCTGCCTGCCCTAACAACGTGTCACGTCCTTCTGCTGACACGAAATGACCCTCTGCTTGCGTGCCTCCGTCCTGCGGCTTTGTCTTCAGCCGTGGGAGAAATAGTCCTCGAAGGGGTACGTGCCTGTGGAAGGGGGTGCGTGCATCTGGCTGGCTGTTGTGGGTGATGGCACCTCCAAATCCCGCCGGGAGAGCGGGTCCCCCACAGCCCCGAGGAGGTCTGCAGGATGCCACGTTGGCACAGGGCGTCCCCTCGCAGGGCCGGGTCGTACGAACACAAGTGATGCTTTTATCAGCCGCACGTTCCCCCCGATTCCCTTTATTTTCACCCCGGGTTATGAATTCACCCGTAATCTCAGCTGTAATCCAAGGATGGGCAAAATTTCTCTCTCGCCGCCAATGGGAAGCGTCACTTGTCGCAGCCCAGCGGGCCTGGCCGAATTTCTCACCAGCCTCTGAAGTAATGAACCTTTTTTTTTTAAGCTGAGGATGTAAGCGGCGTGGGCTGCCCGTTGCTCGCAAGAGAACTACTCCGTGTATCTGTTTTCTTTCAGAATGAAAAAGGCAAACGTTGACCTCACTATGAAAGAGTTTCAAGGTATCTTTAGAAAGAAAAGGGAAGAAATAAAAGAAAAACTCTCAGGTTTTAAATGCTTGCCACGCCCGAGGCTGTCTGCACCTTAAAAGTGCATCAAGGGCAGTTTTGAGCCTGTTGCTCTTACGTAGCCGGGATGGCTCTTCCCTTCAACGGAAGGCTTGCTCCCAAAAGGATTTTAGGATACAAATTGCCTCTCTCCCCGAGGCTACGTAATTCCCACTCTGGCAAAGGATCCCTGGTGCAACTGCGCATTCTCTGTGCTTGGGCTACGCGCGTGTTTCCTTCCATATGTAATCCCAGCGGGCCCTTCGCTTCCTGCTCTGTTTGCTTTAACCCTGAAGCTGCCCCGTTGCAGCCTTCTCTTGCCTCCGCACGCAAGGAGCAGCCCCCGAGGTTGGCCAGGAGCAGGGTGGGAGGAGAGGACCGAGGAACGCAACTCCGTTGTAGCCTTGGGCGTGATGCAGCCTGTCCAGGAAAAAGGTCGCTTTGGGCGTGAAGGTGGAATTTAAGCCCTGAGGATCTGCCGGTAGGAAGGTTTGCTGCGAGCAGCGTGAAGTCAGGAGGGAGGGAAGGTCTGGGGACAGGTTGTAGCCTCAAAGGCAGGGGGGATGAGTTCAAAAAAGCTTTTCAGGCATGGCATTTAGGACTGGTCAGTCTGGAGATTTATCGAAGCTAGGAGCTGAGAGCCCTCACTGGGGATGGGCGCACCTACGTTGCGATGAGATGCATCTACCTAAGGCATGAACTTACTGGTTCTGCTGGGGGAAAAGGAGGGACCCACCACTGTCCTCTGTCCCGGTACCTCCCTGGCAGGGCTGTACAGGCAAAACTGAGTCGGACAGAGCTGAGANCCTCTCCCTCCCCAAACGGTTTTTGAGAGGTTTTTTCCCAACTTTCCAGAAGTTTCTCGCCGGCCCCTTATATACCCCCTCCGCGGGACCGCGAGGTGCACAGGGGAGCCGAGCAAAGCAGCGCCCCGGCCCCGCACCGCCCCAGGTAAAGGGGGGGGCGGAGGAANTTGCACCCAGCAGGCGCTTTCAGGGGGGTGAAGAAAGAGAAGAGGGGGAATAAGGGAAGCACCAGCTTGGTCCAAGAGGTCCCAGAGCAGCCCTGGGTGGAGAGAAAACCTCCAGCCCCTGCTCCTGCGCTGCCTGGGAGCCTCCGGGACCACGGGCACCAGCCCAGCGCAGGATGGGAGCTCGCGCCGGAGGGAACGACACGACTGACTAACCCTGTCCTGCCTGCCCTAACAACGTGTCACGTCCTTCTGCTGACACGAAATGACCCTCTGCTTGCGTGCCTCCGTCCTGCGGCTTTGTCTTCAGCCGTGGGAGAAATAGTCCTCGAAGGGGTACGTGCCTGTGGAAGGGGGTGCGTGCATCTGGCTGGCTGTTGTGGGTGATGGCACCTCCAAATCCCGCCGGGAGAGCGGGTCCCCCACAGCCCCGAGGAGGTCTGCAGGATGCCACGTTGGCACAGGGCGTCCCCTCGCAGGGCCGGGTCGTACGAACACAAGTGATGCTTTTATCAGCCGCACGTTCCCCCCGATTCCCTTTATTTTCACCCCGGGTTATGAATTCACCCGTAATCTCAGCTGTAATCCAAGGATGGGCAAAATTTCTCTCTCGCCGCCAATGGGAAGCGTCACTTGTCGCAGCCCAGCGGGCCTGGCCGAATTTCTCACCAGCCTCTGAAGTAATGAACCTTTTTTTTTTAAGCTGAGGATGTAAGCGGCGTGGGCTGCCCGTTGCTCGCAAGAGAACTACTCCGTGTATCTGTTTTCTTTCAGAATGAAAAAGGCAAACGTTGACCTCACTATGAAAGAGTTTCAAGGTATCTTTAGAAAGAAAAGGGAAGAAATAAAAGAAAAACTCTCAGGTTTTAAATGCTTGCCACGCCCGAGGCTGTCTGCACCTTAAAAGTGCATCAAGGGCAGTTTTGAGCCTGTTGCTCTTACGTAGCCGGGATGGCTCTTCCCTTCAACGGAAGGCTTGCTCCCAAAAGGATTTTAGGATACAAATTGCCTCTCTCCCCGAGGCTACGTAATTCCCACTCTGGCAAAGGATCCCTGGTGCAACTGCGCATTCTCTGTGCTTGGGCTACGCGCGTGTTTCCTTCCATATGTAATCCCAGCGGGCCCTTCGCTTCCTGCTCTGTTTGCTTTAACCCTGAAGCTGCCCCGTTGCAGCCTTCTCTTGCCTCCGCACGCAAGGAGCAGCCCCCGAGGTTGGCCAGGAGCAGGGTGGGAGGAGAGGACCGAGGAACGCAACTCCGTTGTAGCCTTGGGCGTGATGCAGCCTGTCCAGGAAAAAGGTCGCTTTGGGCGTGAAGGTGGAATTTAAGCCCTGAGGATCTGCCGGTAGGAAGGTTTGCTGCGAGCAGCGTGAAGTCAGGAGGGAGGGAAGGTCTGGGGACAGGTTGTAGCCTCAAAGGCAGGGGGGATGAGTTCAAAAAAGCTTTTCAGGCATGGCATTTAGGACTGGTCAGTCTGGAGATTTATCGAAGCTAGGAGCTGAGAGCCCTCACTGGGGATGGGCGCACCTACGTTGCGATGAGATGCATCTACCTAAGGCATGAACTTACTGGTTCTGCTGGGGGAAAAGGAGGGACCCACCACTGTCCTCTGTCCCGGTACCTCCCTGGCAGGGCTGTACAGGCAAAACTGAGTCGGACAGAGCTGAGACAGTGTTGGATCTTCTCAAGGGGCCCCTCTGACTTAGTGGAAGCTCACGTGCTCCATCTAGTGTCTAGAAAGCCGAGCATCTGGGTACCGTGCTGGGGACCCCAGAGAGGATGATCCCAGCTGTAAGCTGACCACCATAGCCCCCGGATCGACGGGCAGCACTGTGCTGTGTGACCCTTGGGCAGCAGAAACATCTCGCTTTTAGCTTTTCCTGACCAGGGCAGAGGTTTGATCTGCTGCTACTCTGGGGACAGAAATAATCTGTCCCATCTTCCATTGCCTGGCCTCTCCTTAAATCACGCGCTGTACATGAACATGTAGTATTACAGTAAAATAGCTTAAAAAGGAAGCTTTCATTCAAAACGCACAGGCTCTGCATGCCAGAGTGCAGCCTGGACTCTTGGAGATTAATTGTTGCTCAGGGGAAAAGCCCACGTGGGATCGCCCAAGTGAAATGCTGATGTAGATGCTCTCTCTGGCTGTCGCTGGAGCTTAAGAGGGGGTTTCACTGGAAGAGCCCCTGGGGCCTCTGAATGCTCCAGGAAGGGCTTGAATGATGCTGACGGTGAGGTCTTCTTCTTGCCCAGCAGGTCCTCAGAGGTGCTGGGTGCTGCTGAAGCCATGTGGATTATTGCGGTGCTTGCTCTCTGCGGCCTGGCTGCAGCGGTGCCCTCGGAGGACAGGAAGCTGAGCGACAAGGCAACAACGTTGGCCGACCGCAGCGCAACGCTGGCCTTCAACCTCTACCATGCCATGGCGAAAGACAAGAACATGGAGAACATCCTGCTGTCCCCTGTGGTTGTGGCCTCTTCCCTTGGCCTCGTGTCCCTCGGGGGCAAAGCCACAACTGCCTCCCAAGCCAAGGCAGTGCTCAGCGCGGACAAACTGAACGACGACTACGTGCACAGCGGGTTGTCCGAGCTCCTGAATGAGGTCAGCAACAGCACAGCCCGCAATGTCACCTGGAAGATCGGCAACCGCTTGTATGGCCCTGCTTCCATCAACTTTGCCGATGACTTTGTGAAGAACAGCAAGAAACACTACAACTATGAGCACTCCAAGATCAACTTCCGAGACAAGAGGAGCGCCCTGAAATCCATTAACGAGTGGGCAGCCCAGACCACGGATGGGAAACTCCCAGAGGTCACAAAAGACGTTGAGAAAACTGATGGAGCCCTCATTGTCAATGCCATGTTCTTCAAGCGTAAGTTCTACCTTCAGTTCTTGATACAAGCGAACCCAAACCTAGCCTGAGTCAATAGATAGCAGCCCAAATGAAAAGGTGAACAAATCCTAGGTCCACTGGAGACATGCTCTTTTTCAGAGTAGTTAGGAATTGTGCATGAAATCACCCTCCCATTCTCTTTTCTTACAAGCTGAATTTCTCTCTCCTGTAGCTCACTGGGATGAGAAGTTCCATCATAAGATGGTGGACAACCGTGGCTTCATGGTGACCCGTTCCTACACTGTGGGAGTTCCCATGATGCATCGCACAGGTAAGTTGCAAACCTCCTGCCCTGTGTCAAGACCAACGGGAGTTAGGCTCGCTGCTGCTCCGTCACCCAGTTTTCTACCAGCCTCCAAGATTGTTTTGCCTCATGGTCAATGAGTGAGAAAGAACAAAGCAGAGTGTGCTTGTTCTGCTGACTCAGTCTCTCTGTGACCAGAGAGAATCCATGTTTACTACTGGGTGCTTGGCTGTTAGGAATAAATCCAAGCTCATCAAGCAAGCAAGAGCCACAGTTTGGAGTTGTTGCCAACTCCAGTAACACTGGGCCAAATTTGGGTTTTGTTTTTTGACTGTTCCTTGCTGGTCAGGGAAAGTCCTGGGTGAATTCACAATAAGGTTTGTGGATAGCTTTGCCTCTGCTCCACATCTCACCATTTCCTGCTTCTGATTTCAAGGTCTCTACAATTACTATGATGATGAGACAGAGAAGCTCCAGGTGGTAGAGATGCCACTTGCTCACAAGCTCTCCAGCATGATCTTTATCATGCCAAACCATGTGGAGCCTCTGGAGAGGGTTGAGAAACTGCTGAACAAGGAGCAGCTAAAGGCCTGGGCTGGCAAGATGAAGAAGAGATCAGTGGCCATCTCGCTGCCTAAAGTCATCCTGGAAGTCAGCCATGACCTTCAGGTAAAGGAGGTCCTTCAAGAAAACAGTAGGGCCTTACAGTTCTTTGGGGTGGGAGGGAAGATAGTGGGATGATGGGCTATCTGCATCTGTTGTCCTTTTGCCAGCGGCTAGCCTCACCATGGCTGGAAAGGATTGCACCGTGTCATCGCTGGGAGGGTTGCTGACCTCTTTTCTCCTCCTAGAAACACTTGGCTGATCTGGGCCTGACCGAAGCCATTGACAAAACCAAAGCTGACTTGTCAAAGATCTCTGGCAAGAAAGACCTTTACCTGTCCAACGTCTTCCACGCTGCTGCTCTTGAATGGGACACGGAAGGGAACCCCTACGATGCTGACATCTATGGACGAGAGGAGATGAGGAACCCCAAACTCTTCTATGCCGATCATCCCTTCATCTTCATGATCAAGGACAATAAAACCAACTCCATTCTCTTCATCGGCAGGCTCGTGAGGCCCAAAGGCGACAAGATGCGTGATGAGTTGTAGTTAATTTGGGTTTTGTTTTTTTTTCCCCAGAGCTTTGGTTTGTGTGTTGTTTTTTTTTAGTGGGGGCTCTTTTAAAAAGGGGAAACACTATTTTGTATCCTTCTCGAACTATGGGTGCTATTCAGACCAGGGTGCATTGTGATGAGAAACCAGCATACACTTTACCTCACCCCAAAATACTTATTGCACAAACCCACCTCCAGAGAGGAGCAGGGGAGCCTGGCACAAGAGGGTCACCAGGAGCGGAGGGGAACTGGCATGCGTTGTCTTAGCTACTGGCATCCTCAGCTGAGATGTTTGGGCTGATGCCTGGCTCCTCCCTGCACTAGAGTACCTGCTTAGTACCTTGCTGCTACCATCAGCCCTGCAAAGGCACAAGCCCTCCCACCCTTCCATCTCAAATTCTTCTGCACATTCAGCTCTGCCACTTGCTTTTCTCCCCCTTTGATGCTACGTGGCACCACACCAGAGCTGCTCTGGTTGCTTTGCAGTTGTTCCTTGCTTCTATCTTCAGTGGTACATAACAGAGCACAAAGGGCCAGTTCCGTGGTCCAGCCCCTCTGTGGCTCTGGGAGCAGAGCAGGACCGTGACTGCATGTCAGAATGGAGATTGTATGGGGTTGTGCCCTTCTGTCCTGCCTAACCCTGCTCTGCATGACTCAGATGTTTCAACCACAGCAGGTCATCAGCTCCTCTCTCACTGCAAAGCCAAGCGCAGCTTTACTCAACACTTCACAGAGAAGTAAGTGACCAAAGAGCAGATGGGCTCCTAGAAAGATGAACCTGAGGTCCCTTCAGCACTCTTGCCTGACAGAAATGGCTGTGCTCCTCCCCTCTGGGGATCACGAAGGGTGCTCTTGGGCCAACATCTGCAATTAAACATCCTGTACCAGGCAAGCGGAGGAACTCCACTTCTCTTGGTGGTTCTGCATCAGCACATAGGGCTGGGAGAGACAGTTACCACTGTGAAGGTTCTCCCCAGTTACAACCAGGGCTGGTCCTGTAGCAGGTCAAGGGACTCCTGCTGGCTTCTCACAGGGAAAGGATCAGGTTCACTTCCACTTTCTTGTTTAAAGACAAAGCTTTAGAGCTGCCGTTACCCGGCTTCCTAATGACCCTTTTCTGAAGCTCCTCTCCTCCGTGATACTTTAGCTCCCTGTTGGCTGACCTGGATAAGGGCACACTGAAAAACAAATGTATTTATAATTACACTCGTATTTATGTCTGATAATTAGCAAGTTTCACAGCCTGCTCCAGCCTAGACTTGGAGGCTATTCCTATCTTCAAGGGATATCATCAGGTTAACGCTAAAGAAGTAACTGATACGATCCCATAAGCATTGAAGCATGTGTCAGGTAAGCTTTGCTACACACTGAGAGACATCGCAAAGTATTAAAATGAGAGAAATCTCTGCATCGCAGTCTAAGTGCCAGTTCTTTGAAACCAGCAGGGCCAGTGAACTGCATTGCTTCTCTCTTTTATTTCTCTGTCAATGTGCTTGCTGTCTGGTTGCTACAGAGATGCCCAGTACTGCATTTTGTCTGACCATACACAGGACTATTTCCACTTATTTATTTACAACTACAAAGTCTCTCATGAGGAGTTTCCTACAGGCAAGAATACAGCAGCTTGCACCACCAAGTTTGACCCGACCATGCCTTCTGCAGGTTTGCAAGGTTACACAACTGCAGAAAAGCTTGTCTCTGCCCTAATTCCTATCCAAGCCAGCCAGAAATGGGAGATTCCTGCCCTTAAGCCTGTTCCCAGATCGCATTCCCAGGTGCTTTTCCCTGCGTTGGGAGGTAGGAGGCAATCCACAAGGATGCATAGGAAGCCTAAAGCCCAGCGTGTATGCTAGATACTACCCGGTGAATCAGCGCACTGAAACCCACACGCTGTAGCATGTTGTGGAGGATGGGGGGGTGGGTTAGGGGTGGGCAAGGCAAGAACACACTGTGGGATATTGTGAATAATTTGCATCATGTGGATGCAGGCGTCTGATGGCTTTTATTGTCTGTTCTTGTACCACACAATGACAGTTGTATAATTTTGCAATAAAACTTTTTCAATGAACCTCTGGCAGCCACAGTCACTTGCAGGGTTTGAGTGGAGACAAAATACCCTTGTAGAAGAGCTTGAGAGATTCCTTGCTGTCTTTAATACACTTTTCTTAACATAATTATGTACAAAAATTACACTTAATGCACAACAGATGAATTCCCATGGCATGTCCATCACTAGAAAGGAACACTATTAGCAGGTTGGCTTTTCAGTTTTCATTTTTTTTCTCCCGAAACTGCAAGTATCCGGTATCTTTAATGCTTCACAGGTAAGAGACCTACTGCCCTGCCATTTAACAGAGCAGCAAACTGCTGTTAAAATATGGCAGCACAGGAATAAAAAGTGAGCTGTTAGCCAGAGGGACCGGCTTTCCTGACCCTACAACCCAAAGCTTCTCTACCTGGGATGCGGTGAAGGGAAATAGAGGAAAAAGAACTGCAAGAACCCGTACCATCACTGTGGCCGCACGGCTAAATACACCTCGCACAGCTGGAAAATCCAGGAGCATCAGACTCTGCTGGCCCATGTCCTCCCACTGCTGGAAAGGGATTAACCTGCTGTCCCCGCTCATGCATGCAGCCGTCTGCCACTCAGTCACGAGCAAAAACGACGCCACAGTCATCTCCCTTTTTCCCTACACCAAAATAGCACGTCTCTGGGGCAGGCAGGCACGTGCACCCACGTGGTGCTCCTCACAGACTGAAAAAGCGCCAGGTGCTTACCGGATCACAGCCTTTCACTGCACAAAGTTACAAGTGCCATTTCCAGCACTAACCACAGCACCCCAGCAACGCCATCCACCCGGAATACTAATATTGCAACTAAGTTAAAAGCTTTCCAGTGCTCCTAAGCTCATGGTTCCCCCAGCTCATCTTGCAAACAGCTTTAAATACTCAGGTTTTTCATCCTAGGGAAGATGGCACCCTCAAGACACAGGGAACTGAACAAGCCCCCTACTCCTTTGACAGCTTCTTCAAACAGCTCGTGGTGGTGGTGTGCTCCAACCATGCATGCTAGAAAGGTATTCGGTTCACGCATGCAAACCTTGACCATTATGGGATAATCCTTGATGTTGTCCTCAACTTCTCAAGCACAATGGCTCTAGCAAGAAGAGAGGCACAGCAATACCACTCTTAAACGCACTACTTGTACATCTCAGTCCTATGCACGACAAAGCCTCGCACTGTGTGTCACACTTCTGCTTCAGGCCTTCCAGTTTGCACACATTTCCTGCTCCTATAAAGTGACAAAGCTCACCTGTCACCTTTTTTTTCCAATTTTTTTTCAAATTAATTTAAAAAAAATATTGTTGGCATTACTAACTCTAACACTTAACATATAACAACTTCTTTTTAAAGCTTTCCACTGAAAGACGTACACAGAAACCTGAAAGCAGACTCATTCTCTGACACCCTGAGAAGGCACATGTGTTTCTGACAGACTTGACCAGCTTCCCAACCAGCACCCTGCCAGGCCGGGTTGCCTGCCAGAGAAGCTGGGAACAGGAAGGCTGAGGCTCACACATCCACAGATGCTGCCAGACAGACCAGTTCCTGACACCGCCAGTTCAAAATTCCAGTTCATATGTTGTCTGTCTAGTTCCTGCAGAGAAACCTCCTGAAAACAGCAATCTGGATGTCAAAGCTATTCCTAAGCAGCAAATCTTGCAAATTTGTACAATTTTTGTTAATGCAACAAACAGTTCTGAATTTTGAGAAATCTGAACAAAACAAAGCCTTGATCCTGCGCACATGTTCTTTTATGAGATCTCTCACTACTGCACCAGACTTTGAAAAACGTACTGGGAAAGGAGCTGACAGAACTAGAATCTCTGCCTGAAACTTAACCAAATGCTCAATCTCATTGCTTCAGCTTGTCTGCTGAAGTCAAGAACAGCATCAAAAGTAATTCATACAGCAACAGAAGTGGAAACACATCCCTGCCTACAGACTACACATTTCAATAGTGTAAGCAGCCTTGTCATCTATTACCAACTTCAGGATCTACCTATGTTATCCTACAGCTCATTAAAGCCAGTTATTAATACAGTGACAAATTAACAGACTGTCCACTGAAGCCTCAAAGGAAGGTAGTTTTTTTTCCCCAATCACTTAAATGTATTTCCATCTCAAAGCTTAGGACAGAAGGTTTGATATCCAGAGCATACACTTTTTTCCCCCCTCTCTAATGTGTAAATACCTACTCAGAAGTTTCTCTCACCCCATATCATCTCCACTAAGGTCACCTGGCCCTAACAGGAGCTATAACGTTCCTATATGGTCTACAGCCCTGAAAGTCACGTAGTGAAAGTCTTTTTAGTGACGAGGGAAATTGATGTACAGAGGTGAAAAAAGCATTTAGTAGAATATAGTAATATTTCAGATGAAACCAGAAAGGTATACACTCCTGAAACTGCTTTGGACATTGCTAAAAAAAAACCCCTCCCCCTTCTGGAAACCTCAGAGAAAGGGACTGCTATGTATGCAAAGAGTTACCAGTACTACTCCAGTTCATGACCCCCTAAAGACTGGATTGCTGCTCCAGCTCTACCTAGAAATCAGCATTTTGTCCGCACTTTGTTTAGATTGGGATCTGGTAAGTTCACTCCAAAAGGGTAACGCAAGCTGGAAGAAATGCAATAGAATTCCTTCCACACCAAAGGTGTGAGCAAGGCTTTCCTGGAATACAACTTAGAAAAAAAAAAATGCACCTCCACAAACACTGTCTTTTGTGATTTTATTAAGAGATGTTTTCAGGACAGTCAAGCTTCTGGTTGCAGATGTTACAAACCCTATAATGAAGAACAAAATACTGAGTGAGATGGTGACAAATCATTTCCTGTAACCGTTCTCCTACCCAAAACACTGAACAAACAGGCTCCAAGTTTTCAAATTATCTCCCACTTCTTGCATTTTAGCCAATGATCCCCCTTTTCCCCATAGGGAGTTATGCATTTTCACTGGGAACAACCCAGAGCAGGTCTCAGACAATTTCAAGCTATCAATTTCTGCCTTAGAAATTACTCATTCCGGGAGACAGGATTTCAAACCTTGATCATTTACTTACAAAACTAGCCTACACACTGTGCTCAACATTACTGGCTTCTAAGTCTATCCCAAACTGCATCCCATGAGGGGAGGTATGTGAAGAATATATACCCTGTGCTGTCAACTGCACGCTGGCAGCAGGTGGTACGACATGACAACATCCAAGGCACTGAACCCTTCTCAGACTTATGTCTCTGAGTCACTCAAATTGTGACCCAAGGTCCCCAAATCCACGCTGTAGAAGACAACAAGAAACAGGGCACTTGGACAAGGCCATTCCCTTTCACGCTCGTCATCTCATCCTCACTGAAGGGCATGCTTAGCTGGTTTGCAGCTTGCCTTAAACCATGCCTCCTTCAGCCAGGGCAATCTCTACACCTAACCCAGCCGATCACTCCACCTGGTACAACGCAGCAGCTTTTCCTCCCGGTACCACAGCTACCTGACAGCTTTTTTTGGTGACGTGACACCTTTTCCGCACAGATCCTCCCCAAAGCTACCTCCCACTACTTGCAGGCGCTTACCCCTCAGGCTGTGGGAACCGGCTGAGGCATGGCTGGCTGTTCTGGTTTGCCACCTTTCTGCTCTGAAATGGGGGTGGTGGGCAAGATCTCTTCTTTGGGTTCCACAATGCTGACATGGTCTGGCAGAGGCTTTTTGGGGCCAATCTTTCCACTTGGATCCCAGGGCAACATAATCTTTACTTTGATGCCCAGTACTCCTGCGAAGAGTGACAGGACAACGCAGACATGTTCATTCGACACGAAATACCAAACATACATTTAGTGACAAGCCCCAAGGTTACAAAATATGCTATCTGTACCAAAAATAGCTCCTGACAACCCTGAAGATGCAAGCTGATTAACACAAACGTGCTATAGCCTAAAAATCTAGTTATTGTCAATTTACATCAGCATGTTTACCTTTAGCCAATTCACTGCCCTTGCTAACTGCAGCCTGGGACTATAATGAAAACGTGCTATATCCTTAAGACACGATGGGGTTTTCAAACCCTGTGCTGTGGTTTTATTCCTGGGATAACTCACTCACTTTCCAAGGAAACTACACTGGTTTTCTGCATCCCTTCTCAGACAAATGCCTCTAAATCATCCAATGAATAGGACATCCTGTCCAAGGCAGCCTGAGCACAGCACCACAGAACATGGCACTGAACGGGCTACAATGACACAAGGACATCCCTTCTGACTCGTCATCGTATCATCACTGAAGGGAAGGTGGAGAATACTTTTGTCTATGCTGGTATCCCTACATCAGGTGTTCTGCAATTAAGTAACCCAAAGCCAGTTAAGATGCAGAAGTCACCTGTGTTTTACTGGGGGAAGGACAAGTGCAAGCAGGCTTGGCTGGTTTAGCTGGGAAGACCTGACAGAGCACAGCAATGGGGGAAAACTGTCTGACACTTGATTTTTCATGGGTGATGTAGTACCCATGTTCTGTCTGCCTGCTGCTAGGAGCCAAGAGAGCCAGAATCCAAACTGTCAATAGCTCTTAAATTCAGTCAATTTATGTTTCGTTTATAAGCTGTTTTGCTACCAACCCTCAGGACACGAGTGAGAGTAACTGCAAAATCTAAAGCCACATTCTCAACTGGAAACATTCAATCTCCCCACCACTAGAAACACTGATGACCTGGGATGACTACACAAAATTCTGTTGTCTGCTGAAGGCCCTTTCTCCATTTCCCATTCACGTAACACAAATGCAAACAAAGTCCTACTTCAGAAATCTTAGTTGCAAAAGCCCAATAAAACAACAGATTTTGAGAGTCAGAAGCACCAGCGGCAGCACAACTGAACCACTCTGCAAGATCAGCAGTGCGTCAAAATCATACGAGTTACCACCCCACAGGTGAACAGAGGGAAGGCTCCAACCTGCAGGCACAGGACACCAGGAACTGAGATCATCTGGCTCTGAAGCACTGATGGAAAGAACCAACAGAGCTGCAAAGGGACCTGCATCCCAGCCACTCACCCTGCCGGAGAAGGACGTGACGCACGGCTGTGTCGACGTAGTAATTCACCGGGTCTCCACTGTGGATCATCAAGCCATCCACAAACTTCATGGATTTGGCACGCTGACCTCTGAGTTTGCCGGACACAACCACCTCACAACCCTTGGCCCCACTCTCCATGATGAAGCGGAGGACACCATAGCAGGCTCTGCAGGGAGAGACCAGCCACCGCATTACTCCCACTCTGCAAATCCACGGGGCATTGTGGTGGCATTTTACACCAATTTCAAGCACAATCACACTTGAAACTTCTGTGAAAATCCTGCCGAACGCAGAACCATGCAACCAAAGCTCTGCCAATGCTACACAAAGTAGTAAAAACCTTTGTAACATTTTAGCACCGTCAAACCCAGCCTAACAAAACTCTAGTGGCTTACAGTCTTTTTAAGATCATGGGAACAGCAACAAGCAAACATTCTTTGTGACACAAAAGCAGCTGAAGGTGGCCAGCCCACACGTGTCAGGAGCGCAGCTCCCCATCCCTTCTCAGACAAATGCCTCTAAATCATTCAATAATGACAGGATGCTCCTGCTGAAGAACCATCCATAGCATCACAGAACGTGACACTGCAGAGGTACCTCAACAAGAGCCACCCGCTTCTGACTCGTCATCTTATCATCACCGAAGGGATCTGAGAAGTGAGGCCACTGTCACCTGAACCACAGCTCAGCCAGAAGGCCTGAAATTGTGTTTCACTCCTACATTCGTTTAGTCACAAAGAAATAAATGCAAGCTTTATGCATACGAGTCAGACTACTTGCAATGTGATCTACTCTAAGACTTCAACTTTTATGTCTGAAATACATTATCTAGCAATTACCACCAAAATTGTGTACTAAAAAAAACTTCTATATGGTAGAATTATCAAAAATGTGAACTGCTCTCTCCAAGGACAGCATTACTAGGTTAAATTTTCAAACTAAAGATAAGTTGGCAAGGAGGTTTTTTGAAATGGTATTTGAATTCCACACTTCCACACTGCCGGCATATTCCACTTGCTCTACTCACCGACGCACCGCTAAACCTCCCAGAAGCTTGTACCGCAGGGACTCTGCCTGAGCAATTGCACACAGACCTCTTGTGGCCACCTTCTCTGCATAGAGCTGCAAAGGAAAAGAAGTAAACTCAGAAAACAGGGCTGTATTTCAAGATAGTTTTAACTGAATACACCAGAGGAGCTTGATACTCCTCTGTGCCCCATCCTCTACACCCAGTTCAGTTACTCTTTCCACATAGACATATAGAAGCTTTATCCTCAGACACTACACTCCTGTAACTCCTTTGGTGCCTGTCTGCCACTCCTGGCAGAGCTGAGGCACACCGATGACACTCCACTGAAAGTCACGAGGCTATTAAAACATCCATGGTGCAGTCTCAAAGAGTTGCTGCTTCCAAACAGCCCCACAACATTAGGTAACACTGAAGAGAGGTATCCATACAGTCCCAAGAACTTTGAGATATAGTTTTTACAACATGTTAAGTTACATAAATCTGCTTAGGTCTTAAAATCAAATCGAAGAAAAGGTTTGATTTTTGAAAGCTGGGAGAGTGAGGTGTATTTAATCTAACATCTCCAAGAGGTTACAGCCTAATATTTCAGAAGCAGCAGACATTCACAAATCATGCACACAATATTCCTAGAGCTGACAAATCACAATTTCGCTCCGTGAGAGTTTGTGCCATTCAATACGTTTAAGCATTTGCTGGAGATAATCAGGAATCGTCACTGTATAATGTGATCCAGCAACACCGGCTGAGCAGGAATAAAAATGTGAGCCACCACCGCAGACCACGCATTTTCTCCCCTCACCTAATTTGTTTTAGAGGAAAGTACTAGTAAGGGCATCAGATTTCAAACATTAAAAAGGCAAGAAATTACTGTTGTGTCACTTTACTAATTCATTACAGTAACCCACTCAAAAATCTCAAAGATCCTTCCCCACCAAAACAGTTTCTCTGTAAGGACAGAAGCATTATGAATGTGATAAGGGTAATGGTGATGTATAAATACCAAACATTAAGCCATCAGACTACTTCTCACCTCCATATTAGTACAGCAACACTCTCTTAAAAATATTTACAGATAAGTTTAAAAAGCTTTATCTGCATCCTCCCTGTTGGGAAATCAGAGAAAACCAGCCGAAGTGAGTGTGTTCAAAATACCAAACAGCAAAGCATTTTGTATTTCAGTGCAAAAGCATTTTGTGAAAATGGGTAAAACACCCCAAATTATCTTCTAGTCAAACCACCTTTCAGCTGACACCATCCAGACAGTGTACAAACCTAACTGCACAGCTCACTCACTACTGTTTTAACCGAGACAATTTTACCTCAACACTTCCCTCAGGGAAGCCAAACCTCTTCTGCACGACAGCCGTCAGCTCCCGGATGCGTCGCCCCTTCTCGCCCAGGACATTCTGAGTTCTGGGGGGAAAAAAAAAAAAAGTGTGACTGAGAAAAGTGTCACCACATCTGAGCCAGTAACCACCCTAAGGAGCTTCCAGACTGAGCATCTAACTTAGTTCAGGGGTTGTAACACTGCTGCATCACTAAAGATTACTTCAGGATCTCTTTCCCAAGTAGCTTCTTGTAATAACATTTACCACTTTAAGCTTCAGCCTGCAGCAGCTTCCCTTATAGGCTTGTACAGCACCTGTGAGTCAACAGCAGTATCTCAGTTACCTGGTGGCAAGTATGATAATCTCAGTCCTGGTTGGAGTTACCCGGACTTCTACTCCAGAGTATCCATCTTCAGCCAGTTCACGAGTCAGAAACTCATTCAGCTCAGCTTTGAAGATACCATCAGCGACAAACTAAAAAAAACAAAACCAAAACAAATGGATAGAGTCAAGCTCTGTTCAAGTGCTCAGCTTAAGTGCTCAGCCTGAACACAAGATTTTCACATTCTCAGTGCAGGTGAAATTAATCTCAGGGACCATCCTGCAGACTGGCAGTCTGAAGGCAATTCCCTTCTAGCAGAAGCCTACACCTGATCCACACCTCGCTACAGCCACACTTCATGCTGAAGGCTGAAAGCCTAGGTCGTTACTATGTCTTGCGGTGGTACTTTAATTCAGTATTAATTTGCATAAAATACTTAGAGGGGTCACATCTCTTTACCCCACAAGGGCCTGCTGCTAAGGTCCCCACTTCCACCCCGACAGCGCACAGGCCTCAAGCCTCCCTCCCTCTCCAAGACAGGCAGAGCCCTGCACCCTCCCGGCCTCCCCGGCCTACAGAAACAGGGAGTCACCAAACCCAAACTCTCTCCACTAATAAAAATTTAAAAACCAACCAAGGTTACCAGCTTCCAGCACAGCTCCGCGCCCCTCAGCACAACCCCAGCCTGCCTCCCCCGCGCACACAAGCCCTGTGCGAGCCCCGTGTAGGGCTGTAAGGGGCAATTCACGGCTCCCCCCCGCGCTCTCCCTCACCCCCGGCCTCCCGCCGCCGCCATGTTACCCGCCGGGCCGCCGAACCGCATCCGCCGCCATCCTCCCGCATCCGCCCCCATCCCCTCGCCGCCGCCCCGCCCCGGCGAGGTCCGAGGCCGCCCCCGGCGCGAACCCACCGATATGGAAGCTGCCCGCGGCCGCAGCGAGCCGTGCCGCCGCCCTCACCTTGCGCTTCTTGGAGATCTGCACCGCCATCTTGAGCCGTGCCGCCCGGCGGAAAGGAGGGAGCGGGCCCCGGAGGCAGGGCTATATCTGCCTTCCGCCGCTCCCCATTGGGCCGGGCAGATCACGTGCGCTGGCGGGCGGGGGCCGATGGGTAATGTAGTCTTCGCGGTGCGCTGGCGCGCCGCCATCTTGGGGAGCCTTAACCCTGCCGCTGTCAGTGGGGGTTTTTTCCGCCCTGGCAGGCTGCTGTGAACGCCCACGGCCGGCATTAAAACGGCTATAAAACCGGTATAAACGGGCATGTGAGTTCGCAGCATGATAATTCACCTCGATTTTCTACCTGGAGGCCTCCTCTGGTAGTAAAAAGGTTCTCCCCTCACAGCACTGTGGCCGGCCACCTCAGGCCGTTGGGAAGTGAGGGGAGCAGCAGACCCTCTCTCCTAACGGGCTGCTTCTGTTGGTTTAACCCTTTTTTTTTTTTTTTTTTTTTTTTTTTTTTTTTTTGGCGTTCCCAGAAAAAAAAAAACCCCACAAAAAANTTTTAGGCAGTCACAGATGAAGAAAACACCCATCAGTAAAAAGGTGTGAAAATCACAAGCTATTCAGTTATTTCCAGGGAAACATCGGAAGTCTTTGCTGCTAGAGGATGCTGCACTGTTACCCAGTAATTCACTGCTTTGTGTAAATTTTAACAATAGCTATTAAATATTTATAGTTAACTGTAAACATGGATGATAGCTAACTGCAAACTTAAAGCTATCGCAGGTCTTTTGTACCGTGTGTGTGCAGCATGTCGAGCAACAGGGCTGCGGTCCCTATGCCTTGCTGCAAGACAAATGATCCAGTAAAAAGGACAGTCCTGGCTCCAGGGCAGATCTTCTGTGGGGTTTTTTTTTATTTGTTTTTGTTTTTTTTCCTCCTACAATGGCATCATCACCTCTGCAGCCTGAGCACTGGGTTAAATTAGGAACAGCAGGGTGGGATTTCTCACGTGAAACTTCTGCAGTGGCTAAAGATGGGGAAAATGGCAATTTATTTAATTTTTTTTAACAGTATAGGGATTATAGGAGATTATGGGTGTTTGGTTGTACCATTTCAATTATAATAATAATGGGTAGAATTGATACATGAAAATACCCACACTAGGGGGTAAATGTGGTCTGTTTGGGAAGAATCAGCAAAGGGAAGTCCTGCCTTGCAAATCTCCCAGAAGGCAGCCAGATGATACGGGGATAAGGGCAAAAAGGTTGAAACAAGCTTCTTGGCTTTCTGTAAGGCTTCTTTTGGATAGCCTTGTCAGAAGTTTTACAGAAACTAAGCGGCCATGGGTGAAGGCAGAGGCATTGCACAGCTCCACTCCTTACATGGATGCTGCAAGGGTCTGTGCAATTAAATTAAATGTTAGAATTATCAAAAAAAAAGAAAGAAAAAATGGGAGACCATAATTTCATGGCTTTGTAAAGAATTCCCTTGTGTGCCCCACTGGGTACCTCTGATCCTGTCTCCAAAAAGAGACCTGGGAGAGGGTCAGAGCAGGGCAGCAAGGATGCTCACAGGCCTGGGAGCACCTTTGCATGATGTTAGCTGTGCAAATTGGGGCTCAACCTGCGAAAGATAAAATATGGTCAAGATCTACCAACCCACACGAGCTTCAGGAGGATGGGCAGGGTCTGACTGTTTGTGGTCCTCCCACGAACAGCAGACAAAGGCAGCGAGAGCTGAGCGTTTGCTGCAAACAGGTTTGTTGTAGTTTCAGTTTTCTTTGGGCTTTTGGCTACAGAAAGAGACTCTGGACTAGATTTCTCCTGAGCCAGCATGGCTGCTCTTGTTTGTAGGTAGCTGACAGTAGTGGATTGCAGGTTAGGGCCAGTGGGGGTTCAAAATTAGATGGTCGATGGCCCCCGTGAACCCACCAAGAGGCATTGTCACAGGCTGGTGTGCCTGGCAGCCACCTCCCACACTGCTCCCGTTTTCGGGCTGGACTGCTCAAGTCATGCAAAGTTGATGAGTAAATATCGGGTCCCCAGCATCACTCTGGGAACAGCAAGGTGAAGCATACACCTCTGATTTGGAGCTGGTACCAACTCTCAGAGGGAGGACAGGGAGTAGAGTGGGACCTTTGTCTGCCTGGGAGCACGAGTGAGGGGGTCTGATACGGCCCAGCCCTCATCCAGGGTGCTGACTCCTGGGCCAAACCCACCAGGGCCCTTTTAACACTGTCACTGCACCAGCAATGGTGCTTTGGGATCCGTGTTGTTTGGCTTTGCTGCCTCATTGAGACGTAGCCAGGCAAAGCATGCAAGGAATACCAGTATGACCAGTACAGCGCTGGTAAACCACCTCTCCTTCAGACACCCACCCCACATCACCCGTGGGGAGCAGAAAGAAGGCAGCAGCCCCTGAAGCCAGCTCTCTTCTTTACCGGGGAAAGGACTGTTTTGCCACTAGATGTCAGTGGAGACAGTTTCCAGGGTAGGGAACGCTTCATGTCTCTCCTCTCCTCCCTCTTCCCCAGGGATTCATTTGTCCAGGATTTGAGGGATGATGGAGATATTGGGGAGACAGAGCATACCTGGAGCAGCCCACGGACCACTTTGCGAGGACAGCTGCCGGTGAGGGACTTGGGTCCTCTTTTGTTGTCACCAAACACCTTTCACTCCTGGTGTGCCCAACCATCATGCCCTGCCCTCAGCCAACTCCTTCCCATCTCTCTGGGCCTGTCCAAGCTTGGCTGTCCCTCACCCTCCACCCTTCGACCTCTCTCCCCACCTTCTGCAGAGAGCTATGATTTCTCCAGAGAGAAGGGACACGCAGGACACAGCAGGACACGCTGGCCCTCACCCCCATCTCCCTTTCCTGCTCCGTTTGTGACCGCTGTCCTCTGCTCCCACTCTCTTCCTTCGCTCTTGGGCTGCCAAAACACATTGACCTCAGTGGTCTCTCTAGCGGCCCCATCCTCCTCTCTCCTTTCATCTCCATGCTCCTCAAGTCCCAGTTACTGTCCATGGACTCCAGCAGTGCTGTTCTCAGCAGCAACTTTCTCTTGGCCAAAATTAGGAGCCACGGCTCCATCGATCTCCTCCTGATCTGTCCCCCCAGGGACTGAAGCTTTGGCCAGGCTGGAGCCAGGTTGACCATGGATGGATTTTAGAGGCATTGGGGGCCAAGGGCTCAGACTGGGCTCACGTAGTGTAGACAGAAATACCTGCTTAGGCACTCTGTGAGCTCCTGGTGCTCTTCTCCATCTGCATCCCTGTACACAGACAAAGCCAGCTCACGTCCAGATGGCAAAAGAGGTGCTCACTCCTTCCTAGCGCTGTATAAATTGCCACTGACACTTCATCCAAGCCTGTATCTGCAACACCTTGGCCTGGGTGTAAAGCGCCCTAATTTCTGTCCCTCTATCTAAGCCTGCAGGTTGCTCCTCACCGTGCTTTCTGAACTAACCCCTCAGAGGGACTCACTGAGCCTCATCCTCCAGAGGAGCTGGGGTCGTTGGGCTGCAGGGAGCTGTGGCAGAGCTGCAGAGGAGCTCAGGAGAATGCCCAGGACTTAAAGCAGGTAGGAAAAGGAGACAGAGTAGCCACCTTATGAGTAGCTACTAAAGCCAGGGTGTACCTCGAGCATCCCCATTCCATCTGACTGGACCATAGGACTGACCAACACAGCGTTTCTGCACTGAACGCAAACAAGAGTGAGCGTGCATGTGACCTTTCCCCAGCCCATCACTGAGACACGAGATGAGCAGGAGAGATCTCAGCTCCAGGGAAAGCTTTCCTTTTTTCTTCCAGCATGGTGCAGTATCACATTTTCCCTGGCAGCAAAAGAAGCTTAGAGGAGCTCCCCTCTTTCCTCCCTCACCCCTGCCCCTTCCTCCCCCCCTCCTTGGCCCATCCCGCTGTTTCTGGAGCCCGGCTGTCAACCAGCTCCCAGAAACGATCCAACACAAACACACATATATTTTGGAGGAGGTTATTTAAAGCCCTGCTCATTTCCCTGCTCCAGCCCAGCTCCACGGCAGCCTTTGAACACCAAAGAGGGCAGCAAATTGAGGCAGGGGGATGGAGCCAGGCTGATTCGTCTTGTTCAAAAGACACTTGGGGAATCCATGGTCCCAGCACCATGCCAAGTTGAGGGGACATCTGTGTTTGAAGTCTTCACCCCATGGTAACACCAGACAGACAGACACTGCCTTTGGAGAAGTGGCCAGGAGCTGAGGATGTCTCTGCGCGTGGATCCAAGCCCAAGATCCCGTTAACCAGAGTCTCAAAAAATTTTTAAGAAAAGACGCTGCTAACCTGCACAAACCCCACTCTGTTTGCTAGTTTCCAGCTTGGGACCACGATACTTCCAGAGCAGGAAGTATCTGCCCAAGATCATCTTTTTTTTTAGGCTGAGTTTACCCAGGAGGGGCTCAACCAATGTATTTCTGGATCCTATAAAGACAAGGAAAGGCACAACATTAGCAAAAAGCCTGGCCCTGACATGCATTGCCTTTTCCATGCCCTATTAAGGAGAAACTATGTGTTGTGTCAGCATTTCAGGGTCACCATTGACAACCGGAGCCAGGGTCAAGCTACACCCTGGTACAAAGCAGGGGCCTCGGTGGTGTTAGGCAGCAAGGGAATGTCCCCTCTCCCCCTGAGACGTGGCCCGGCTAAGCCAGCGGGCTCCGAGCTGCGGCCTTCACAGCCGGGAACATTTCAGTCCCTTCCACAAATAGCAACGTGGGATTCCTCCCTCAGCTCCAGCCATCCCCGTCTGCAGCCCAAACCAGCCAGCGTGGCTCCCAGAGATGAGTGGTGATGCTCCAAGATACTGTTTGCAGCAAAATGGGGATGAATTCATCTTCACTCCATCCCTGCTGAAATGGAGGCTGGCAGTAGCCCAACAAAAGCTGTGATGTGCCTGTACCCCTCACCCTGGAGTGCTCAAATCTGGTCCAGCAAAGCAGCTTCCAGCCCCAGTGAGGCCAGATCTGCAGTGGGCCCAGGACCCTCCATAAACCCCACAATGGTTGCTCAAGTTTCCAGGGCCAGAGGTAGCAGAGGAAGAGGTGGTCGCCCTCGGGGACTGCAGCCCCGCTGTCCCCCATTTCCCTGCCATTGTTGCATGGAGCCAGTCACAAGAGGGCAGGGGCTGCCTCACCGAGGAAAGGAGCTCGCTTTGTCCCCAAAGCCCTGGATGGATGGAAAAACCCTTGGGGTTGTGACAGGGAAAAGTCCCCAGCTGCATCCCCAGAGCATCACCTCTGGTCGACCTTGGGGCTCCTCATCTCCTGGGAGCACCAGGCAGTCCCCTGGGATAAACAGGGTTGTCAGGAACGTGCCAGTGATCCCAGCTCTGCGGCAGGGCCTGGCCTTGCTCCACTGCAGAGGACCTGAGGTTAATCCCTGTAGGCTGCCACAACAATGCAGCCACTGGCTCCGGCTCTGGCCATGACCCTCCGCCTGGCTCCCAGGCACGGGATGGACACGCTTGGCCTCCCATCTGCCCCCAATTGATTAAAAACCCCACTGCAGCCCCCAGTCTGGCATGCAGCACTTGGATCTCCTCTTGCACGTGCAAAACAGGTTCCCTTTCACAGCTGAGGTCAGGAGGAAAAGCAGGGGATGTACGGGACGTTCATTACCCCCTGATGTGGCATTTGGTGGCACCAGGGACCCCCCTGTGCCCCTGCCAAGGGCCCCTTGCAGGTGCTGGGGGTTAGCAGCAGGTTTCCTCGCTGCAGGGGAAGCCGGCTTAAAGCAGGTTTGGGAATCAGGAGCTGTCCTGCCTCCCCCCCCAGCTCTTTTCATTGCCCAGACAGCAACATGGTTTATGGCAGCCAAAGGCCATTGAACAGGCTCAATTAAGCCGGCATCCCCGTGTTTTCTCCCCAGGAACCTGGCTCCTGTTCAGAGCATCCAGGAGGGGCTGGCAGCACTTTGCAGTGAAGAGGCCAGGGCAGCCGGCGTCTTTCCCAGCTTGCAGGAACGCCGGATTTTGGGATATCCCACACTTTCCCTAAGGTGGCGTTGGGAGCAAATGTCCTGCCTGGGAAGGTCCCCTACTGCCTTTGCTGCTGCTGCTTTCTTGCAGCAAAATAGCATCAGTGCTGCAAGGAGATCCAGCAGGCGCTCAAGGACCATGCCGGCTCTGCAAAGGAAGAAAGCATCAGGAAACAACCTTGGGGTCGTCAGAACCACATCCGACCAGATCGGTATGGGCAGAAGCGCAGGACCGGCACCGAGACAGCCGTTCCCCAGTGACATGGGGCAGCTGCGGCCTGACCCGGCATCTTCCACCTGCTTCACAGAGCAAGATGAAAACTGAATTTCGCGAGAGGGAGGGAGGTGAGCTAAAACCTCGGCCCTGTGATCCCCTGTGCTCAGACACCTGTGGGATTTTGGGTTACGACCTGGGTCCCAGGACAGGACAGAGCCCATCACCTCTCTAGATGTGCTTCGAGAGCCCATTTCTTCCCATTTCTCTCCCTGCAGAAACAAGCTGTGGCACAGTCCTTGGGGCCATGCTATGGGGGGATTTCAACAGCCTCAGCAAAGAGCATCCATGGCAGACCCCGGAAGAGCCCCTTGGGAACAGGTCCTCACTATGGACTCTCTTATGAGATCTGGCTCTGAGGATGGACTTCCTTCCCCAAAAAAGTTCTTTGGGGTGTTGAAGGATGTCAGCCTGTCCCTAAAATACCCCTTTCACAGCAGCTGAGCTCATCTGTTTGCAGCTGCAGGTTATAAAGAAAAGGGTGGCTGCTTGGAAGGATCCATCTAGATATAAATTTATTGACTGAGGCTGATAGATTGTCTCTAACAGATATGTTCCCTTGCAGGCCTGAGGAACAGCAAGGAGGAGCTGTGGAGGACCAAGATGGCCTCTGCAAGGAAAGAACTGCCCCCAGCAGCAAGAAATCTGATGGTCGCTATTACAGGAATAACCAAATCAATTAAAGGAGGGAAAAAAAAAATGCACTTAGGCCAGTTAGCTCCTGACCACATTACTTAGCAGTGAAGAAGCTCTCCTGTAATGGGGTGATGAATGGCTGCGGTGAGAAACGGAGCAGAAACCTCAGCCCAAACTGAGGTCCCGCTGTGGGCCGGGAGCTGCATCGCAGCAGCCCAGTACTGCCAGGACACAAGGAGGGGACCAGGATCATGAATACAGGAAGCCAAGGGCAGAAGCTCTCTTCGCACCCCTAACGGAGGGCGCTGAGCAACCTCCTCGTGCAGCGTTTCATTGTGAAAGGAGCCGTTCCCCTGAAGCAGAGTAATTTGAGCATGAGCAATCCGAAATACCTACCTGGATGAACATCTGCTGAGACACACCATGCAGACTTGTTTCCGGCAGTTCTGCCCAGCCAGGATGAGGGCTGGCTGACAGGACAGGGCACAAGACCCAGCAGCATAATGCATCTACCCAACCTCATGTCCATAGGGTGCTGCCGTCTCCACATGGCCTGTGAGGGCTTCCAAAACTGGGCCATCGCCATCCTCAGAGGGACAGGCTGCCCTCCCGCACTCCCAAGAGCCTAACCCCCATCCAAAGCGCCAGGCTCTGCTGTGACACCAAGAAACAAGACCAAGGTCGATGCTCCAAGTGAAGACAACATCCCACCACCTTTTTGTACAGGAGCTGGAGGCCCAGAAAACATCCAAATCGCCATCCCTACAACCAGGAATTTCACCAGATGCACCACAGAGTTAATGAATTTTCCCAGCAAGTAGCTGTGGAAAATGAAACCCAGGGTAGAGATGGCCAAGATGAGATAGTTTGCCTTAAATGAATGGAGACCAGTCCTGGAAAGTAATTCAAGTAGAGATACGATGAATTGCAAACACCAGTTGTAAAGCATTTGTAAAGTCTGACTCGGATGGGAGTTTTATTGCAAGAGATGGAGTATTATAGTTTATTGCAGCTGGAGCAGCTGCTACCATTCAAGTTGAATTGCGATGTCTGTTAAAAATCCCCTCACCAAGTTACAACTCTCTGGCAGCTCTGGAGAAGTTCCTGAGGAATGCGTCCGGCCTCCATGGAGCTGGTTGCCTTATGGGGAGCCCAAGCCCTGCTCTGGTGAGCCCCTTCCCGCACGGAACAGCCCAAAGAAGCTGTTAGAGCAGGGCGAGATGGAGTGGAAACGCGGCTGGGAGGAGCAGGAGTCAGGGCCACGTTTACAGGCCTTTTGTAAACATTTCACACGCAGGAGGATTTACTGTTTCTCGGCTTGGCAAGAACACAGGGGACTAAGTCAAACAGTGGAAGGTGGTGTGATCTTGCAGCACAGGGAGAGGAAAGGGTGCGTGTTTCCAGGCAGAGACAGCACTCTGCTGCCCCGGTCCTGTCTCCTTCCCTGCAGCCAGCTAAAGGAATCCAAGAGCAGGATTGAAACTGGGGCAGAAACAGCTCAGATCTTCGCTAAGGATGAATAACTGGTCTAGTGAACTGCAGCTCTAGAAACGTGCGTGTGAATCTCCAGGAGACTTCACACATGTGAGAACGTGGTTAAAGTTTTGAAGTGACAAGGCTTGAAAAACAAAATCCCTAACCTTACAAATGGGCAAACTTAAAAGCTCTGCACCAGAAATTTTCTGGACTTAATCTGTAAATTGCAGCAATCACTGAGCCATTACTGAAACGCACAAGTCCAACCCACCAGCCTAACTGGATCGTAATCCTGGCCCATTACCGCCATTAAATCTGATAAATTGTTGGCAGCATTTTAGCGGCTGTTCACAAATGGGTCCATCACCCTGACACTTTCCTTTGGGCATCTGCCCTGGTAAACAAGATTTTGCTTCACTGCCTGGATTCACTTAAAGGACTTTAAGCACATTAGTAAATAATTTATACTTCCTTTAAAAACAGGAAATGAAATAAGGATGCTCAGTGTTCTATTTAGCTGGAAATTGTTTGGCTCTTTACTATTTAATGAACTGACTGGCTGCTAGCAGAGGTCATTCCAGCAGCTCACACCCCGGCCCTACGGCTCTGTGCAAGGTACGTAAATTGAAACTTTAATGGGCAGTTCAAAGAGAGCAGTTTGCCCTGGTAGTATCACTTGAAACTCGTCAGCTTAAGTAAGTGATTCTTAATCAGCTTTCAAGCTCCAGGAAGTAAGCGGAGGGCAGGAGGCGGCTGTTTTCTGCTGCGTACTGCATTTTATGACGATTTATGGATGCATCTGTATCGGATGCACTGAGATAAGGCCGGTCGCAAAGGCCATTACCTACTCTTCCATGTACTCCCCGAAATGGCAGCTCGTGGTTTAACTGCTCACCCTGGTTATGTGACACAGGAGG
This sequence comes from Aramus guarauna, assembly GCA_013400195.1. NCBI lineage: Eukaryota > Metazoa > Chordata > Aves > Gruiformes > Aramidae > Aramus > Aramus guarauna. The sequence goes on from VXBL01010283.1 coordinate 40,941, forward strand.
ATGTGGAGAGCCCAGGAAAGAGGAATGTGGGTATGCATACCTGGAGCACGCACTCAGTATGGGCAGGGAAAAAGAATTTGCTTTTGCTCCTCACCTGCATGCAAGGAACAGCGCAGGTTCTCCACGCCCCAGCCCAGCCCAGATCCTGCAGGAGGCATTTTTGCCGCTTTATATTGAAAAAAGTGGAGACTGGGAAAGTACCGCGGTGCCAAGTTTCAGGCTCCTGGGTTCCTGCCGCCGCTTTTTGCCCTCACCCATGGCAGCACGTGGTGCCTGCTCTCAGCAGTGTGTCTGGAGCGCTCGGACGTTCGTGCCTCATTAGCTCGTCTGGACAAAGCCTCTCGAGCTGATGGTGATCTCAGCCACAGCAGTGTCGGCCGATGAGGGCTCTCCCTGCTGCTGCTGCTGTGTTTCTCCTGCTAACTCCTCACGCGGCTTTTGATTTTTCTGCTGGGAAGCTGGTCCTCGAGGGAAGTAATACTAATGCCCCAAGGCACAGAGTGAAAAAACACAGCCTGAAACCTCACTGTGGCTTCTCCCCACTGTGCTGCTACCTGCAGCCCTAAGCTCCTTTCTGTGCTAGGTAATGAGGTGATTAAAACCAATAATTACAGCAGGAGAAATACAAGGCCAAATGCAGCTACACACCTTTTATATTTTTCACAAAGATGTTGCGCCGCATCAGAGACTAACTGCTGAGGAGCTTTTCCTCCTGTCAGCAAGCATTTCCTAATGGTCCAGAAACGTCCAGAAGCCCAAACGTTACGGTGGGATCTCTGGGTGTTGCGCACAAGTGTTCTCCTTCTTGCACGGGGTGGAGGACAATGTGTGGCTGTGATGCACTTGCGGGCACATGGGTCTCTCTCCCCTGGGCTCAGAGCAGTGGTGTGCGTTTTCCACACCTTCCTGGTGCGCACGTACCCCCACTACGATGGAAATGTCATCCTGCGATGGAAATGTCACTTATTTCACTGTCGTGAAGGGGGACAGGCAAGAGAAGAGCACACACAGAACTGCAGCGGTTCTCTGCAGCCTTATCCGCTGCACCAGTGTGTTGTTCCCCACGCCATCACCCATTGCAGTCAGCTCAGCCTGCTTTACTCCCTTTTCTCCCAAACAGGAGTCGTGCTCCTGTTGTTCCTAACCACCAGCAGCCCTATGACCTAACACAAATCCCCGTCTCTGCTGGTCTTCACCCAAAGTTTGGGAAACAGCGCATAAGAGCACAAGTTTATAAATACGCTTTTAAAATGCCTTCCCCCGCCCATGCTTCTGGTAATGGAAAATGTCAACGGCTGGCCCCAGCTCCAACGGGAGAATCGCAGGACGCCCGCTGACATCCCACGCTGGCGCTGCGTCATTTGGGGACGGATCACGAGCCCGCCCCGGTTCTGGGCTCAGTGTGTGGCACCGGCGAGCAGAACCTTGGCAGGCAGCTCAGAGGCATCCGTGCCAACGTGCACATCGAGCCCTGAATCCCATCGCTACCGCAGGCATCAGATGGCAGCGCAAATACCAGGTTTTCAGTGGTTTAACTGGCCTCTATTTTTCTCTTTTTAGTGGAAAGCAATGCAGTTGGCACAGCTCTGCAGAGCTGTTTCTCCAAGGAGCGCAGGTCCACAGGGTTTCTCCACCCAGCTTCCTCCTGCGGAGCTGCCCTCGGTGACATTCACGCAGCCCTGGCTGCGGCCACGATCGGACAGTTGCTGCGGACCCGGCAGCGCTGCTACAGGTGCTGTAGGGCCTGTTCCAATCACCCCCTCCTTCACCTGCCGCAGTGCAGCCTGCAGCCCTCCATGGGCAGCCAAACGCAGCCAGCAGCTTCTACAGCAGCTGCCCGGCCACAGCACGACATTTCTCCCGTGTCTGTGAAGTCCTCGCTGGTCACACACTCGTGAAAACATTAGTTATTTTCACACTATTACAGCGGAGTGACAAAGCCCTGAATAAAACTTCAGCCGTATCAACAGCCTGTGTATAATGATGCCATCAAACACCAGACACTGAGGCTGGGTGACATTAAGTTGGCCATACTCAAACTAAATTGTTTAATTGAACTGCCAGTTTGGTCTCTCTATAAACATGCAACACCTACATTCAACACTGCCCTGATCTCTGGAGCAGACACGCAGTCGCCTTCCAGAGGATGTGCTGCTTGAGAGATCTGAAACCTGTTGTGCTGCAGCGTGACAAAGATTGTGTTGTTTGGGGTTTTTTTATGGGAGTCTGGGGATTTGGAAAGTGTAGGATTTTCCCTGTGCAGAAGAACGAGAGACAAGCAGTGCTCATCCCAGCCTGACTGCAGTACGGCGAATGAAAGCAAAGCTGATGGTGAAAGATTCCAGGTGTGAGCAGTAACACGCAAGGCCTGAAAGGACCAGGAACCAGTAATGTTCACTCTGCCTCCAAGACTCCGAATGCTGATGCTTTGCACTTCTCCACGGAGCCATCCATCTGGACGGATGACACCCACAACATGTTTTAAGGGAACTGGAGGCAAGTGCCGGTGGAGCGACTTGATAAGGCTGCAGCAGGAGTCAGTGGAAGGAAGGGCAGGTCTTTGACGCCCAGACCCTTGGTCCCAGAGCTGCACCTCAAAAACATTTCAGCTCTGTCGCCTCCCTGTTTGGGTTTGGGGAAGCAAAACTACTTTGCAATGCAGAGAACGAAGATGAAGGCATCAAAGAGGCAGCATCCTTACTTGTAATCCAACACCAGGGCTCCTTGGGGAGGCTTTCTGCTCCAGCGCTGGCTGACCTCCATCCTGCGGTTCCTTCTAAAGGCTGTTGGCAAGAGGACAGACCGAGTACTAATGGGGCAAAGCACTCTCTGAGGTCCCATCACCAGCTGAGTCTCGGGGTCCGAGCCTGTCTTTCTCAATATGTACATCTGATCTTTGTAACTCATGGTTTGCCAGGCTGCTGCCTCAGTGAAAACCCCAGGTCAGCCAGCCGTGGCAGGCAAGAACACTTCGGGCTGGAGACCGGCGATGCGGCAGCAGAGCGGGAGCCTTTCCTGAGCAGCCTGGTAATAACCTGGTTATTTCTTTGCCCTGCTCCTGTAGGCAATTCTCCACCCTCGAGAAACAGCAAGAAAGCGGCAGTGATAAAATGGCCGTTAGCCTAAGCACAAGGTTATTTTCTAGGACATTAACCAGAGTCCTCGGAAGCCAGCTTGCAAGAGACCCACAAAGAGCGAAAAGACACCTGACCAGAATGCAAAAGCAGAGCCACAGACTTAGCACCTTTTTTTTTTCATCTTTTAAAAATAGCTTTAAAGAAAGGGTGAGCTCAAACCAGTGTTAGCAGGTTGAGTGGCTATTTGCTTTAGAAAACAAGCAGTTTCAGCAAAAAAAAAAAATCAAATGACTGCCATCCAGAAAGCTCTTATTTTCAGTATCTCAGCTAATCACATCTCTAAATAAAACATTCAAGCTGCAATACAACACAACTGTTTTGCAGGAGCTAACAAATAAATGAAAAGTATTTACCAAGCCCGCTTTTCTGTAGGAATAACACCCCTAACATCCTAGAATTATCTCCATCTATGTCTGGCTAGGACTTCAAATCAATAAATCGTCTCCTCATCCTCGGATTAGCTCAGTCAGATAATTTTGAAAGCAGCGGCAGCAGTTCCCCGCTATTAGTCCTAACAGTTCTGCCAGCTGAATTAACATGATATCCCCCTTGTTATCCGAGAACAATCACACTCTGCCAGTGTCCTTGGGTAATAATTTGCACTGACCCCGACAACAATTTGTGGTAGTCTGAGAATCGGCTGCGATGTGGGTTTCCTTTCCAGGAACATTAACTGCCTGGCATTCAGTCTTCTCACACCCAGCGTGGCTCTCTACTGCGAGAGCTGGGATGCGGTAACATCGGTTGAGGGAAGCAGCGCTGATTTATGGTGCAGGGAGACCTGGCCTTGCAAAGCCAAACTCAAAAGCCAACTAGTACAAGACATTCAAGAGACAAGAGCTGGGTTAAAGGAGATCACAGCAGTAGATTTACTGATGTACCTCTTGGTCCAGCCAGCCCTCTCCTCTGCTGCAATACCTCAAATGTCAGGCTGAGCGCAGAATTCAGCACTCCTTCAATCTTACAACCATCAGCTCCTGGGGCTGCGTCCTGCATTGCAGTGCGCTTCCACTTCAGATCTGCGCAGGCTCTTCGCCAGGGGGAAGCTCAAAATGTGGCATTTCTGTTCTGCTCAGAAGTCTAAAATAGGTATTTATGAAGTTTAATACTTGGAATGAAATCTCTGTTAAAACTCTGGCAAAGAAAAAACCCATCTGTTTTGGAAAAACTGGAGGCAGATGCCATATATCCAGGATGCCATGACCCAAAAGAAGCCATTGGCACTGCAAGCGAGGGAGAAGTCCCCGTTACTGGCAGGGAGGCCCAACGAAGCATCAAGGGCTTGGCTCTGCACGTGGCTGGTCCTCTTCTCTATGTGTTCTTCATGGCCTTCCAGCTCCACCCAGCAGTCTGCAGCTGTGATGTTCCTTGACTCTGGTAGGAAGTGTCATCTTCAATGGACACCCGGGACTCCCCAAGGGGACAGCAGCCTGTGCGGGGACTCGGGGGTTCATGATCCTCAGATTCGCAGGGAGACAAAACTTTCCAGCAATGCTCACCAGGGCTTGCGGTAGTCCTCTCCTGAGTTTGTTTTTTGTTTCAGAAACAAGGCCTGTTTCTGAACAAATACTGTCCTCCAAGACAAAGCTGAACCAGCCCCACCACCGATTCATCTCTGCTGAACCAGCTACAGCACAGAACTTGCAGCAGCTTTCCCTCGTCGCGCTGCCTGCAAGGGGACATGCAAAACCTGATCTGACATATTAGAGTGACACAAGACAGATAAAACCTGGCCTGCTGGTACAGAACTTAACCCGTGGAAGCATTTTGGACACGTCTGAGCTGGCAGAGGGAGTTTATCTGGACCATCGCTCCATCTTACAGGGCCATGGCACTCCTGGATTAGCACAAGGTGCCCTAACGCTGGATTTATTCTGTCATTGAACCGTGGCCTCAGAAAGCCTCCTGACACTTTCATGCCTTAACAAGTGATTATTATCTGGCTTAGTCTCAGCTCTGCTGGCTCAAGCACCCCAAGAGGAGCGCTCAGATCCTTTCACTGAAGTTCCTGGGAAGTCCAAGCACTCACTGCTTCCCTCTGTTTTTCTTCCAAAGCTCTGCCAAAAGCTTTCCTCCGTGGAGTCTTTTTCTTCTGGCATCCAAATATGCTTGGCTGGTTGAGCGCTGCCAAGCAGCCCTTCTCTCCTGCACGGTTTGTTGTCTCCCACCATTACTGATGTTGTCAGTAACCACGCACATTCTTCGGCCACAGTCCCCTCTTTGTCTCTTGCTGCCATACGGAGCTCCCCTTCCTCTTTTTTAAGGAGCAGCAATAATTCCTGTCATCTAATTCCCGAGAAAAATGCCAATTCTTCTGTTTTAAAATCAACTCTGCTTGCTCCACAGTAATGCCTGTGGCGATACACCATGAGAGCATAAACAGAAAAAACACGCAATGCAATGGATCGTACCTCACGTCTCAGAAACCAAGATATTCTTATGAAGGAGGACATGAAATTAATAATGGAGTAGATATTTTTTAAAAATCCTGTAACCTTACTTTTAAATGATCAGCCTCTCATGTCTCTTCATGCAAGTTTACTCAGCAAGTTAATCCACAGTTGTTGCTGATTCTATCCACACTTGATGCCTGCAGACAGAGCGACCTCGCTTCTTCATTCCCCTACGTTAAGCAGGAAGGAGGCCCCAGTCTTAGAGAAATTAATTAGTGCAGTAATTTGCCCGGGACACAGAGGCGAAGCCAAATTTGGCCCACTCTGCAGGATTCAGCTGAGTAAAAAAGACAAATAGCTGTGCTATGGGATTTAAAAAAGCTGCTGTCAGCATTCCCGATGCAACTAGACCTGGAAATTCATTCGTCTTTCAATAAACAATGGAAAAAGGAGATGCAATTACAGTAGACAAAACTAATTACACCACAGCAGAAGCATACCTCACAGCAATTGCTCTTGAATCTGCATTAAAAAAATCTAAACAAAAACCTACTCCATTAAAAAAAAAAAGGTAAAACTTCAGGAGCGGAATAAAAACAATTTCAAAATAGAAGGGTACCTTATCATGGAGCTTGATTAAGCACACATTTATCTTTGCAAAGAGAAATCTTCAGGTGATGCTGGCACTGCTCTGCAAACAGGACACAAGAGCACAATTTGTCCAGGGAGGCTAATGTCGGGGTGGGGAGCAGAAATGAGCTCCCAGCTCCTCAATCCAAGGTTGTAATGTAACTCTCTTCCCCGATCGGGCCCATTTCATCACGATCGTCTCGCTCATGCCACAGCCATGACCATTTTTGTGTTGGTCGGTAACGCTGCTCACTCAGCCCGACCTCTTCCTTCAAAGCATCCCGTTAATTTTGTTTCTGTCCTCACTGAAAATTCAGAACGCAACGTCAAACAGTATATTCTCACACAGTGAAATCCCGCAGGCTGAAACGTAACCGTGTATTTCCTGAGCTGTTCTCGGCCGTGTGAGGACACACGGGTGTATTAGTGATCCAAGCATGACACCAGCCCCAGCAGCACGCTTTCTCCCAGCAAGCACTCAGAAGAGGACCCAGTGTCTCCTCCATCTGTGGGCATCTATAGTGTCTATTCTGCATACAAGTGCGTTTTTGGCCAAAATGATGTATTTAGGTGCAAGAAAAACTGGAGTAGCTGGGGAAACCATCTGTGGAGCTCAGCTCGCAGACTTGAGGTTGAATAGCTTCTACTTTCGTAGTGAAGGTGAAGCACTAAGAAGGCAAGCTTAGCCACGTCTCCTTCACAGAAAATACTGGATGACTCAGGAGAATATTTAGAAGATATTCACATGGTTACATTTTTCTTAGGTGAAATGATGTAAAAGAATCCAATCTCTTCTGCAAAGTCCGTTTAATCCTTGGCCATCGCCCAGGCTGTCAAGTAGGAGGAGCAGTGACAGTTTTCGTGAGAGGCGATGCCTGCTCAATAGAGCTGGATGGAGATCGCTGCCCGTTTCCTCCACCGTGCCCCCTTCAGGCACCAGCTGTGAAATTCAGAAGACAGCAAAAGAGGGTTTTAAACAAAGTGGCGGAAGAATCGCTGCTTAACACATTCGAGATAGGCCAAGAGGCTGGAAAATTGATTGCAGGGAGCAAACTTGAAACAGGAAGGGGAGGAGGAACGAGATCATGATCCAAACTGACCTGGCAGACATCACAACATGCCTTATTCACTGGCGGGGTGCTCTGGACTCAGGATTTGAAAGCCTCCACAAGGCATTTCCAATGTACGAAGCAGCCAGTCTCTATAGTATGTGTGTTCCCAAAGCGGTTTTGGGAACGGAAACAAGGCCATGTCAGAACACTGCTTTTTGCGGCCCGCTAAAGAGGTGCAATCTGAAGCCTCAATCCTATAATCCAATTTCTGAGTCTCTGTGGCGACTGCACAGTGCCCGGCCTAACGCACTGTTCAACACAGAAGCTTCTCTGTGTGGGACCTATGAGACTTCAGCCCAGCTGAAGCAGAAATCTGGGATCCACAGACAACACAAAGCCCACAGGGCTCGCTTCCCGAAAGGTTTCTGGCTGATGTAAAAGCTCTTCTTTACAGAGAAGGAAGTTTTCAGCCTGGAGAAGGCTCTGGGGGATGTCATCAATGTCCGTAAGTACCTGCAGGGAGGGTGCCAAGAGGACGGAGCCAGGCTCTTCCCAGCGGTGCCCAGTGCCAGAGGCCATGGGCAGAGACTGAAACACAGGAGGGTCCCTCTGAACATCAGGAAACACTGTTCACTGTCAGGGTGACCGAGCACTGGCACAGGTTGTCCAGAGAAGTTGTGGAGTCTCCACCCTTGGAGATACTCAAAAGCCATCTGGGCACGGTCCTGGGCAACTGGCTCTGGACCAGATGATCTCCAGAAGTCCCTTTGAACCTCAACCTGCCTGGGATTCTGTCATCCTTTTCCAGATGACAATTTCATCTCAGCTTTCAAACAAAGAACCATATACTGAGGCAGAAAGCTCAGTGATGGCTGTACAGAAGAAAGAGTTTTAATAATTTACGAGGAGAAACTTTATTTCACTCCGCCCATCTCAATTTTATCCCCCGCTGGGTCTGCTGTATGCGATATAAACTAAGTCATGATCTGCTACAGATAAAAATTATTCCAGGGTGTATTTTTGAGGGAGAGGATGGCTGGGTTTTCCCTTGGGATGTAGAGCACGTTCCAGCATGTCAAACAACAGCCTGGCGACCTGCTGCCTCCGCTGCCTGCCCTTTTTCTTCGGCTTGTTTAGGGAAGCACAGCCGCAATACGATTGTACCCAGACTCCGCACACAGACGCTGACGTGTTGAAACGGTGAGTGACTGAGCTCATACTTCAGCAAACCCGTTATCGTCCTCCTCCCCTTGCTGCGAACAGAGGGGTGGTTGGTTATTCACCGCACGTCGGGTTTCTGCTCCAGTTCGACTCCGCTAACCACAGAGATTTCTTACCTTCTCCAGTCCAGCCCCGGTATCACTGCAATGCTTTTATTTTCTGGATGAAATCACCTGCAATGCAGAGGCTCACTTGCTACAGTGATCCTTCTACCAGATCTGTAATCCTCAGTCCCCCTGGGTAATGCTTGGAGTAGGAAACTACTTGGTATAGTAAGCACGTCAGCATTTTCCAACCTGCATTTTTTATTGGCTCGTTTGCTGCATCCCTGACTTCAGTTAAGTCTTCCTTCTTTTTATCCCTCACTTTCTCCAACCGCCCTGTGTGCCTTGAACCGAGGCACCTCTTGAAGAGAGCCGGCCAGACGTAGGATAGAAGAGGGCAGCATGCTCCCTCCTACCCCCCATCCCATCATTTGTATGTAGGGCAGCAGATCAGCAAACAGAGAAAACATGGGGAGACAGGACTCTTTCCATGGCAGCACCATCTCCCCTCCCGAGCTTCCTGGGAGGCTCAAGAGAAGGAAAAGCTGATTGAGGTGGATTTCCTGCTCCTCCTGCGTCTGCTGTGCTGAGATTTGCAGGTTATTAATTATAGGGACCTTGCTGGAAGAGTGGGTAAAAAGTGTAAATCTGGGAATCGGAGCCATCAGGAAACCCCAGCTGTAACGGAGACAGCGACGGTCCTGCTGCCGACTCTTCCAGAGACCAACGTTTCAACCTTTGCGCTGGGCACGGTCCCTGTACCACCTTCTAAATATCCTAAGCAGAATATATACCGACGGAGCTCTTTGTTTTAACTCCGCACCTTTTTTTTTTTGCCTCCAAATGGCCGCTGCGTGCTGTTAAAACCGCAGCCATCTCCCGCCACTTGCAGGCAAACGGCAGCGACGGGGGCTTGCCGCTCAGTTGGGAAAGCACTTTGGGGTGAAGAGATTTTCATGGAAATAAGTTATGCTCATGTTAATGGCAAGAATGATGCAATCACAGCACACCTGCTGAACGGGCATTATCTGCTGGGTTCGTTTTGTCACGGCACAGCTTTTAAGGAAGGGGGAAGGAGAAAAAGTAGAAGCATGAAGGGGGTCTGTTAAAAAATGGAAGAAATGAAAAGTGGCATCATTGGTGGATTTGAGGATTAACATCATCTATAAGCGATGCTGACAGTGTAAAGAATCACAAGCAAAGAGGCTTGTGTGCGATGCAGCAAGAAAAGGAGAGATGCAACGAGCAAGAAGCTAAAAGAAAGGACAAAGCGGTCAAAGCAGCGAGCCAGGACAATAATTTTTGGAGGAGCACCGTGAATGCATATAAAAAGCAGAGGAAGATGGGATTTCTCAAAGGAATCGGCTGCAGGAGCTCAGGGAAAAAATGATGAAAGCCTGCGTAACGGTTCTGTGTGAACACTGGAAATGAAAGATTAAAGATCTAACCTAACGCTGCAGCAATGCCCAGCGGCCGATCGTGCTGGAGTCCTACTGCAGCGAGCTGTGTTCAAACAGGGTAAGACACAGTCTCGTCTCCAAACAGCTGAAAGCAAAAATCAGGAGGAAATGAAGCACGCAGAGCTCACCTATCACTTAGCACCTAACGCGAAAAGCACTCACCTTTGAGAAATTGAAATGAGCCACGCAAGGAGCTGGTCACCGGCGGGCGGCTTCTGAGCGCCAGTAAGAAAATATAACAGGGAAACCCAGAGCGTAAAAAGGGATCCTAACGCTAGAGAGGTTTGGGATGCGGTGGAAATACTCCTCGCACAATGAGGCAGATCAACCCCATTAAAGGACAATCACACTGAGGAGCTGTTATCAACCACTCGCCCTCGCTTTCTCTGTGCGTAAGGCTATTAAGCAATTATGTTGATAACTGGAGCTTTGTTACTGCCTCTTCATTTTTGGCATAATTTTGTTCCTCATATAAAACCCACCTTAAAGCGATGTTTAAAGATCGCTTTAAGTATGTGCACAAGTGTTTTCCTGAGCAGGAGACTCAAATTTCTGCGTAAAAGCGTAAACCATAAAAATGATCCCCACGAAAATGTACATTTTTATTCCCAAATGCCAGGTTCTCCCTCCGTCACAGATCTATGCCCAAATCTTCTAACGACATTTTGCCGTAGGCGGAGCAGTGTCGGTATCAAGGCAACGTCATGGATTTAGTTCCACTTTTTTATTATTCAACTTTTTATACATAATAAATACAAACTTTTTACAGCCAATATAAAGAAAGCATTTGCACCGATGCTTTCAGTGTACTGACGCTGTACATGATGATACGTTGAATACATGCCCTGTATGAAGAAATCATAGTTAAAAAGGAGGCATATTTTTACAACTTTTCTTCTTTTTTTGCTTTTTTTTTTTTAAATAAAATTAGCAGCTCTTACAGAAAATATTTTAAAATACAACTAAAGAGACTTTAAATAACACTTTCTGAATTTTGAAAGTCCAGGTATGAAGGACACAGAAAAACTGGCCAAAGAAATTGAACATGAACATTATGGCAATACTTGCTTTTCTTCTGCATTGTGAAGCTTTCAAAATTTTTGCAAACAGTTAAATCTTTTTTAAAAACTTTTTTTTTCTTTTTTTTTAAACTTAAGAATAAGTTTGATAAACACATAAAAAGACCTCAAACAGATCAACAGGACAAGAGGTGCAAAAGAATGAAAAATATGGAAAAGACTTCATCGGACAGTCACTGATTTCATAACTGATCCATGAATTTGTTTTCTTCAAACAGCCCCACTCTTGGTTAAAGATCCCACTGGAAAGGAGATTGGCAAACACGAATGTCTCAGAGATCCAGCCTGGGTTGGGATTTACAAGTACGTGCAAAGTTTGTGATAAAATCCTGTTAGATGATTTGTTTGTTTGTTTGTTTTTTGTAAATGCAGCCTCAAAAAATAGCCCTTGTTAGTAAACTAAAGGTAGAAAACTTACTGGCTTAGAAAAAAAATGAAGACATAAGAGCGCATTCAATAGAACCCATATAACAGCTCAAAAAAACCCAACCTTGTGATGCCTTTTAACTGAAGCTTTGATCTGATGGAGATGGCTGAAAAAAATTTAGTAAGGACACAAAGAAAAACCTGTTTTCATCCAGTTTTTCCCTCTCCTCTGACCATTTCTCTCCACGTTACAACTCTGAATACCCTCCGCCCTTTTCTTTCAAACAACAACCAAAAATAAGCTTCTTTTTCAGAGATCTCCGATTGAAAATTACTTTTGAAATTCTTTTACTCTCTATTTTTTGCCTAAGAGTAATTTTGAGACCGTAGCCTTGGCCACAAAGGCGGTCTGAAGGCTTCGCAGAAACCAGAGCTTCTCCTGGCGCTCTGGCTTTGGCTAGTTAACGGGCTTCGCGTGGGAAAATGCTACAGGACCATCCAATGCAAAAACTAAATAATGCATGTAAATACTCTAAATGTAATTTCTAACTCTAGCCAGATGTTTTGATGACAAAGATATACTGCTAACGTTGGATAATAAAGTACACGGCAATAACTGGGATAAGAGTGACCCAAAGACTTTAAAAAAAAAAAAACAAAACAAAAACCAAAAAACAAAACCAAAACCCCCAAAATCTGCTAAGAAAAAAATGAAGCTCAATTTCCAGATCTAGACAAAACCTCACTTACTCTTCTACCAGTTGGTTTATGCTATGGAACAAGATGTTGCTACTAATTCAGCACCTCCATATTAGATACTCTATCACTAAATGTACTGCATAAATATTAATACAAAGAACATTTAGTTCTGTTTAACTGTTAATTATTGAAGAGGTGTGCATTAATGTAATTAACGCCATATGATCTGCATCAGTTTTCCTTATCTATAAGATTATTCTCCTGTTTCTTCCTTTCTGCAAGGGGATTAAAGAGGAGCCAGCCTCTCCTTATACTTATTTTTCAGTTCCCTTTTTCATTCCGCAAGATCTGATTAATACCTAATCAGACGAGTAACGCTACTTGAAGAATTGACAATCTTTAACACATTCCTATGGCAACAGTAATATACTGTACTAATGCACGTGATCGAAGTACGCTATGACTAAATTGCATGAATGAGGCTCTTTCCTCAGCCTCCGTATAAAAATTGACCGTCTTCAGCCAAGAGAGAAACCTGCTCTGAAGCAATCCTCTGCTCGCTGTTTGGCCCAGCTTGGTTTGTGCTAAGAGAGGAAGAATGATGTGTACAAATCAAAACAAACAAAAATAAAAAGGCACAAAATATTCATGACTGTGGGAAGGAATCCACCATGTCACTGCCACATAAAATCCTCCCTATCTCTTGCTCTATTAAAAGTCTTCATCATGCAAAGGTGCCTAAAAACGAGATCGACCAAATACCGCGTTTGGTCTTGATTGTAGCACTACTACTTAACTAGTCCAAGCATTACACCAGAGTAATTTCCACGTCCTCTATCTTCTCTGTTGTCCGGCGATGATGCTGTGTAGGGGGTGGTGGAGCTGCTCGTACCTGAAACAGCCAGAACCAGCCTGTAACTATCAGAAAACTGTCAAACTTTCAGAACTTGTACAGACTAAAACTGCAACTTTGGGCTTATACCTCAGGATGATGCAAATACACAGATCGTGTATTAAGATCAACAGAACTACAGTGAGTAACCAGTGAGTTCAGGTCCGGCAGTCTCCAATTAAGCCAACAAGGCTCTTCGTTACCCACTGCCACCACCCTCAGGTGACTTTTCTCCGGGATGACTACCAGCCACCACGGGGCAAACACACCGAGGGAATAACCTGCTGTGCCCAGCCCCATGGATCATCCCGTATGTAAATCCGGGACGGACTCCGGACTTTACATCAAAGGAAATCTGATGACACCCGTGCCCGGAAGTTACGTGGTTTGGAAAGCGCAAGATGCCTCGTTGTATCTAAGCGGCTGATTCGCATTCAATCAATCACTGACCTGAATGATCTAAGCCTGAAATCTGATGCAATTTTTACACTCTGCCGCATCAATAAAGTGATTATTGCTCCTGATACAGATTACCTTAAGCGCTAACAGCATTTCATGCAGGGTTTTTATCACCTGATTTCAGAAAACACCAGAGTGATTTGCTCTGGAAAACGTGAATACCAGAACAGACTTCACAATATTTTCATACCAGGCATATTTAAAACGCAATACTAACAGAAATCCTTTCAATTAAGGCAAGACACTGCAGTAATACCTCGAAAAGACAGTAAATTTCAAGAAAATATAATTCTACAAAATGGAAAAGCTAAGTCAGTGTATTTTTAGAAGGGAATAAGATAACGTGAAGTTTCTCTGTTCAATACTCAACGACGCAGTCCTACCTCTGCCTTGCGTCAATGAATAAGGCTAACTCACTGACTACTGGAATATTCAGAATATAATTTCTGAATATGCAAAAGGACTCTTTTTCTGAAACCTCATCCATTGAGAATGCCAGGAAAATACAAATATTATACCCCAATAGGATTTGGCTTAGGACTTTGAAATGCCCCAAACTTGATTTCAAACTTAATCCTAGGAGGTGGATTTTTGCAAGTTCTAAGTGATTCAATTCTTTTTGTCTGGGCAGAATCTCTCTTTTTAGGCAGCAAAGACATCACAAAATGTATAGACCTTAACGTTAAGAATTTTTAATCCAAGCCCCTCAAATCAAGGGGTTCAGAAATAAATTTAACCCTAAATGCAATCAAGTTCCAATGACCGTGTATGACATCAAACTGCTGGCCAGCAGATTTGTCTGCCAGCACACTAGAGAAGAAGCAATTGTACAAATCACATGATTCAACAGTTCTGGCATTTATTCACCAGCTCTTTTTGAGTTCTGTTTAGGGGTTACTACAGTGGCAAGAACAGAAAGGACCTCCCAATGCCCAAGAAGGCAGTGTAAGTTTATCGACTACCATCTATTTCACTATCATTATAGATGTCATTTCCTCCCGGGTTAGATTTCACGATTCATACGCCTCACGCAGAGACATGCAGGTGTGACATCTATGAAGGCAGATACAGAAGGGCAGGTTAGATGACGGACAGGGGATGGATAAGATTCGAGGTCATCTTTAAACACGGGGACTTGCTGTTTAAACAAGCGCAGCTTTGTTTTGTTCTAGTGTTCACTTCGTCTCGAATAGCTCACGCGACCTACAGCTTTTTGACGCATCTATGGTATTACCAAAGGGGAGCGAACAGACGTTTCCTCGCAGTATTCATCTGAGATACCGCGGTTTTACACACAGTGATTGGGTTTGCAGAACACTGAGCGCCAAATCATCAGGTGCTGTTTCACCACCCTGCTCTGAACGTACCCATCCCGATTTACCTAGGCTTGGCCTTAGATCTTTGTAGCATCGATAAAAATAACAGCAAACAATACTTGTTTCTCACTTACAGGTCGCAATTTGCCATAGGAAGTTTCGGGAGGAATTCGCGGAGGCTGTGAGAATCCAGGGGACTCTGAACTGAAGCTGTTTTCTGAAAGACAAAGCAACAACCCATCACAAACACGCCGCTCGGTATTGCCGCATAAACTTTATGTTGCCAAAAAAAAGGTGGTGTTTTTTTTTTCCCTACTTTTCTTTTCTTTCCTTTCCCCTCTGAAATGTGAACAATCTAAATCAAGCAATTAGCTGAAATGTTTCTTTTATTATCGCAAAATTTCTTACCGTTAGTTGACGGTGATCTGGGGAAGTACTGAGAACCTCTTTTATCCGGACTGTGGTAGGGACTAGTGGGTGGCTGGTCATACAGCGGCAGCGGTGGCAGGGCGTTATTAGGTTTCGGAGTCGGGGATACCTGAGTTAAAAAGAGAGAGGGGCTGCAGAAAGCCTTACTCCTCGACAGCTTTTATGTACACACCGAGGTGCAGGAAGTTCTCCGGCACATCAGTACGCTAGGAACTTTCATCTGGAGAAAAACTACGTGGCGAAAGTGCTGTCAGGTACATTTGGGAAGAAAAGCCGAGATATCCAACTGTGATTCTGTGTTTTTTAAATCATAGGTTGTGACTGAGCAGAAATTTTCATCCACTCCCAAGTAATTTAGACAGACTTTTTGAAGGTTATTTGAAAAAAAGTCATTTGGCCAAGTGTGCCTCTCCACATATATTCACACAAAAGCGTTAAGATCATGAGTTTGATCCCAACTCAATGGCATATATATCATTCAAATGTGAAGTTTTCATGATCTTCTCAAATCAAAGAATAAAAATACTGGAGAAATTACTTTGTAGGGAACATGGAAGTCCACTTTCTAGCACTGCAGTTACACATGAGAATGTGTCTGATTTTCTAATATGATATGAGGATTACAGAACTATACTGGAATGAGGATATTTTTGCAAAAATTACTGTAATATAATACTCGGCAGCATTCTGCCCTTCAAAAATGGAGAGGCTACAGAACAGATTTAAGTATGAAAACATTAAATCAGGGCTGAGAGAGCTTGTAATTCTCTTTTTGCCAGGTTCTGTTTGATGTCTCAGTCTATGCCATAAATTAATTACGGGAAGCAGACTGTGAATTTTCTCCTTTGGTTCATTTCCTTTCTACCCAAATACCTGCCTTTATTCACAAATCTGTTACATTTGCCAAAATATATCAGTTGATAATTATTCGGCTGGGTAAGAAACTAAAAAGTAAGCACTCAGGGTTTGTTGTTTTTTATTTTTCTTTTCTTAAATTGGTTGTGATTTTTTTTTTTTTCCCTAAAAAAGCAGCAGATCTTTGCAGCCTGGAAAAATTGCCCTAACAAATGAACATCATACGCGTAAGCTAGCACCTCGACTTTTTACATACCTGAATATCACCAATCCACTGAGTCTCTCCGTTCTCTGAGGCCGTAAGCTCTTCAACTAATACCGATGGGAATACCCCAACGCGTCCGTTGAATTCTCCTTCCCAAAAGCCATCATCATCCTGATTCTCCTTGTTCAAGATGCGGATGATCGCTCCTTCCGGGAAGGACAGCTCATCATCTGTTTGGCCCTCGTAATCATAAAGTGCTTTTACAAAACAGACTGAAGAATGGAAGAGGAGAAATAAAAGTGTCATTGGTATGAGCTCAAAAAAAAATAGTAAGTATGCAGATACTTCTACGGTTGGAGTCAATGATCTTAAAGGTCTTTTCCAACCTAAGTGATTGATTCTATACTTGCTGAGTCAAATTATTTCAGTTGTTCTGAATTTTAGTTAATGTTAATCTCAACTCTATGAGACAGCCAGGTAAATTATGCAGATTTGATATGAGAAAGATAATTACTGAGAACAGTTGTGCTCAGGTCAAATAAGAGAAATTCTCATGTGCTTCATCCAAACTCGATATAAAGAATGCTTTCAAGAACAAACTTAGTATACTATTTATTTATTTATTCATTGGTATTTACCACTGGAGTCTCCATTCAGGCTGCCCGAGACTAAGTCAGCCTCAGTGGAGTTATTTGAGGTGTGTGATCGACTATCCAGTGCCGCAAGGGACTGCAGCATACTCAGCAGGCTGCTGGATGTCGGGAACTGCAGGTACTTCTCTGGCACGTAACCCACTTGACCCGCTTTATTCCGCGCCTGTAAATAAACGACAGAAAAGATGCTCCGCTTTTGCATACTCCTCTGAAAAGAATCCAAATACTTTCTCCCATCCCAAGTTCTATTTCTAAAAGTAATAGCGAAAAGAAAACAATCTCAGAAAAATGATACCTTTACCCAGTCTTCCATATCTCCGTCTTCAATAACCTCCAATACCTCATGCTCCTCTATGGTCAATTCATCTGGCTGAGAAGCCTGAAGTATATAACAGGAAGATCAGAAAATAAAAGTGTTTTCAGGCACACAGAACAGGCAGTGTAAAGAACATTCTCCTCCACGCTTTTAATAAAACTTAGAGTTTTTAAAAAATTGAAAATTTTACGCTGTAGCATACTTTAAAACATATTAATAAGGCTTTTTCTGTGTACCTACTGTCATTCACAAGCCCCTTTTCAGTCAAGAGGACAGACGGAAGCACCCCGAATACCACCCAGTGCGTCCAACCCTATTTACTTTTGAAACCCTAATTACGCCGTACTGTAAGACCAAGTCTGCCCGTGGCTTCGGCTACCGCAGCGGTGTGATTTACAACTGACCTCGCAGTGCTAGCAGAAGTAAATAGCATGAATGGAGTTTGTCAGCAAAGCTTTAACTCGTGAATGGTGGTTTCACTATTACAGGACAAAGAGGAGCTTTGTCGCACAGCATACAAGCACGCCTAACACCCAGAAGGCGTTTCGGATATAGCCACACCGGCTCAGCAATGAGAATTGGAAGATCTTCTAACGGCAGGCATACAACGGGTCTCCTGGAAGCCAGACAGGGACATCTCTACATGCTGCAATTCCTGCAGGGACTCCAGCACTCCGCAAACCGTAGTTTAAACGTGTTTCACAATGGTACGGATTTTACACTGCGGCGGTTTTTCACAACTAGATGTTAGGATATATTTAATGGGCACCAATATTGAGCCAAACTCTAATGTTCTACCCTCAAACTCCCACTGAACAGTTAAATTTAGTAGCTGTTTGTTGCATAATTCATTTTTTCTAATCAAATTTTAAAAATAAAAAATAAAGTCACAAACCTTATATGAATAAACAACTTTGCAGGTGAGCGGGTAATTTCGTAGAGTACCAGAAGGACTAGAACTACTGTCATCAAAAACATCCATGCTGTCTTCAAACTCTTCACCTTCCTCCTTTTCTGCATCAGCATTAATCTATTAAAACAAATTTAATTTAGCATTACACCATCAGATAAAAATAAGGGAAGAAGTAAACAATACAAAGAACTGATCATTATTCTTTTTTTTTTATCATCATTCTTTTTTTTTTATATACGCTGTGGAAAAGTGGCTAATGTACTTTGGAGATGCCATTTCAGAGCAATAACAAATAGTTTAATGGAAAAAAAAGAGTCACTTACTGAGAATTTGTGCTATTAAAAGATTCATGTACCTGTGACCATGAGTTATCAAATGAAACTGCAGAAGAAATACTTAAACATGAAAAAAAAAAAAAAATCTGCCTTCCAGCTGGGATATTCTGCACCAAATTGATTCGCTGCAGTTTATTAAAAAAAAAGAAAAAATCCTGAGAGAAAAAGAATAATGATTAAAAACTAGCTATAAAAGCTTAAATAAAAACGGAAGTCGATACACTGGACGAATACAAGTTTCTGTAAGTGCAGTTTGGGTAACATTGACATGAGCTGTGCTTTGGCCTTGTGCCTGGATTAAATTTTTAATAAACACTGTACCTCCTGTGACAACAGGCAAATCCTTCGAATCAAAGGCAACGCTGTTATGTCGTTGCCATCTTCCCTTTCTTTATTCCTTTTAATTTGGGACTGCATTTGGTACTCCTCGTGAAAACTAAAAGGCTGATAAATCACCAGAAAGTTAGGCTGAGACCAAAAAGGCACTGTGCAGGCTCTCTAAACCAGCTGGCTCCGCACCTCTGCTCTGTAACATCTCTGCTCTTCTAGACTTGGAGTAGAAGAGCACAAAGCTTCATCGTTTTCTGACTCAGATTAATTTTTACGTTATGATTTCTAGACTGTGTCCTCGTAATTCATATGATTTTTTTCCCCACTCATTTTCCTTCAGGAGCAGTTCGCATCCATTGCTGCTTCAATGCGTTAAAGGATGTTGCGGTAACAAAAAAATAAAAGAATCGCTGTTCTACCTAGCTAATGCTTTGATATATTACCAACTCTAAATTATGGCAAATTTAAGGTTTCCCCCTCCAGTTTGTAACTGCTTTTTGCTGTGCATGGTCTATGTCCCAGCAGCCAAAGCTGACGTTCAGCTGACAGCCGTACGAGATATCACGGAAATTTGTGTATCATGTCTAGAAAGACTCGTTCGTAAAACATCTGGTCCTGGTTTTCTAACGCAAGGAGGAAAAATACATTCTAATTTTCAGTGTGTGGGCTGCTCAGACTCCTTGAACAGAAACATTTGCAAAGAGAAAACACAGAGAGAAAACAGCACTAATGATACAGAAAACTTAGTGGTTTGTGCTGGAAAGCTCGTCCTTCTACGGAGTCTGGTAATGAAACAGAGTAAGCAAAGACTAAATACATTGGCCGCAATTATACCGAAGGTGTGGAACAGAGAACAAACACAAGAATAAATGCAGGTAAGAAGGTCACCGGATAGTTTGATCATACATATGAAAAAAGCTATGCTATATCTTGTTTTGTTGTATATCCTATACAAGACATTCGCTACCAACTAATATACCAAAAGTCCCTTTTTATCCATCCTCCGAAATGCAGAGACCCTGGCAACAACAGAGGACACATTTATACCGAACCACCTCCAGTCTGATTTGGATGTGTGACCTGCAAGGGCTAAAAAAAAAGCTGAAATTTCCTTCCAATTCACGAAGAGAGTGGTCTGCCGGAGCACCCAAAGGTGTCGCTCAGTCAGAGACCAGTTGCAATACAGGTATTTAGGGACCGTAACCACAATTTTTCACGCGGGCTGCTGGTATCAGATGACAATCAGGTTTGAATATGAACCAATAACCTAATAGTTGAAAGACGGTATAATCTCGTACAGTTAAAAGACTCTGTATCACTTTATAGTTAAGAGCATCCATTTTGGGGGCATGTATGCTGGGGGGGGGGGGGGAATCAAACCTATTTTGTCCCAAGACTGTGCGTTTCATCATTCTATCAGAAAGTCAGCCAGCTGGATCGGTGACGGGATATTAACTCCTTCAGCTCGTTATAGTGTTGCAGCAGGTTAAATAAATACAGTGATATCAACCACTGAAGTTGCTTTCTTCTTTTTAGCTCTTTGAAAGAAAATGTATCAAGAGCTTTGCTGAACCAACGCTGTCGTGACAAATACCGGCACAGGACGTAAGGATGGCAGACAGCTGGTTTCTGAACATTCAACGCTGCCCATTCATCACGGTGGCTTGTTAGACGCTGCAGTAATTCTTTTAATAATTGCAAGCAACGTAATTTCGGTAATGGTTCTAAGAATTCCATCTACGGGCTGTCCTCATCTGGCCTGCCAAGGTCAACAGCGTCTTTTTTTTTTTTAAATACGGGAGCATACGTAAGTGTAAAAGGGGAAAATACAAATCAGAGTTTAACCTCCCACGCCGTGGCATCTGCCAGGGACTAGCACGGGGTTTGGCTCCAGGGCCAACTGCTGGCATGTCTGATGAGACCGCGAACAAGGTACTGGGTGGGATCCAACATGCACAACGGGAAGTTAAAGGAGGTGGAGTACAAGAAGAAAGGGAAAAAACACTGTTAAACACAGCGGTGTAACGCATCCTCGTCCATCCTGGCTAGAAAGGATCTGAAATGAAACTCAGCACGAGAACTCCTTTGGGATTTGGGAAGGCTGAAGCTTGGATCTGCGTGCTCCAAACTTCAATCTGTAATTATACCACTAACCATGGGAATAAAGCCTGCAGAGAGACTGCGGATCACTGTCGCCGTGTTTGAGCTCTGTGTGTCACATCCTAACACCCCGAAGAAAGCCAAGAGCGGAGTCGGGAGTCTCGGGATTTGTAGGACCCCATTCAGTGCTCGCTCACTTTTCTGAACTAAAATTGACATAGATGAAAATACGTGGACATCTAAAAAATCCTTTGCCTCTAAGGAAAGGATTTCCCAACCATCCCCAAGGAAAAGATAAAGAAGCGGAAAAGCACGAAGGAACATGGGAACAAGCAGGATTTTTTTGTGTGTAGATACCACGTACTTGCTGAAATGGAGATTTTGTTTCTTTTGGGTGCTCAGTGAAAGCAAACCATCCTCCAAATCATTCGCAATGCCACAGAAAACCACATCCCCATTCCCCTGAGTTTTGTTATACAGAAGACATATTCTGGCTGTCCAAAGCATTTGAGGCTAAAAAGAAAGTGTGAATTAAGTAATTTTAATAGTACATGAAGACTATCGTTAGGAAAGTATCCACAAGCAAACCGAGACTTTATAAAAGGCTCTGAATTTTGTTCAATATTAAATATATAAACACACAGAAAATTCAGATTTTTGGAGGCAAACTGACTAATCCCTCAGAAATTTACAATTGAGTAAAAACAAAAAAAATCGTTACCAATCTTCCACAGATCAAAGTCGCTTTTAGTATAATTTTGGGTACCTTGGGTGAAATTTTCAGAAGAGCTAGCGTGCCTTCGGACACAGCCGGACATACTCACGCAATTGAATTCAACAGTTTTAAGAAGTTACCGACTCTCGGGATGAAATGCAGAAGTGATCAGGTTTGTGCTCTGTTCCAATTTCACTCCTTTACTGCTTTAAGTGAAGCTAGATATTCATATAGAAAATGTCAAATATTTACTGTTTCTCAAACAACAGGGCAGTAATTTGCAGGTGAATAGCGGGAACATCTAAATCTACGACAAATCTTTGAGGGAAACATCTAGCCCTGCTCACGGAAATGGAGAGCCTGTTTTCCAAAGCCTTTCACTGGTTTTTAATGAATCAAATGTTAATCTCAAATATCCAAATCGATTTGGAAAACAGGTTCAGTTTTCCTGATGACTTCCACCGCGATCTGCACGTAAACAACTCTTGAAGAGATGATGTAGAGTCTACAGTTTTCTAAACATTTGGAAGAATAAAACCTTTCATCCGAGTATCTCAGATAACATCGTAAACTATTAATGAAACTTCAAAGAAACACACGGACATTTTTCTTTTCAGGAGACGGCAAATAAAAGCTATGGCACTTACCCAAGGTCAGAAAAATCAATCTAAACTAAACTCAGCAACAGAACCCAGAAATTCTTTTTTTTGTTCGGGTTTTTTTTTTGTTTCTTGCATGAAATTCAGACACATGCTTCAGCCACGTAAAGCGACAAGATTTTCCTGGTTAGCTAACCAACTAAATATTATCCATTTTGGTTTATTTTCAGTACAAAGTTAGGAGTTGCTACTAGGAAAGAGCCACGTGGAGACGAGGAGAGGTTTAGAGGTTGGAAGCCGTACCAGGTGTGAAGAGCCGTTGTTGGTCACCGAGGGCAGGCTCGCCCAGCGCTCGTTTTCCAGTTCTTCCATCACTTGGTTCATTGCGCTTTTTAGCCACGTATCCACAGAGACACCGATTTGCTTCAGCAGATCGAGACGGGCTTCTGCTTTCAGCTTAATTATCTGAGGAAATAAAGACGCCACAAGTCAGAATTCTTGCAAGATTACGTTGCACTCCTTGCCACGATTCAAATGCGTTTTATTTCCTGATCCACAAATTACTCAGGTGGCTCCGAAAGCTGCTCCACGCGGAAACGAGTCCAGTTCTTCATTTCCTTGCCTGCAGGAATGCAGCATGAGCCAAGAGACAGGGAACGGTTTCCTAGAGATATAAAACTACAGGCACAGCCAACTTCACAAGTCGGTGTTTTTAAAAAAACATCCATTAGTTTGTGCTAACTTTCTATTCGTACGTTCTAACGGTCCGTTAGTTTAAATTATTTCCAAAGTGCAAAACCCCCGACAAAATCCAGTGTTTCACAGTATTTGTACAATCGGATACTCCTGGGCTGCAGATCCTGGGTGCCCTCTCAGCTGGCGAATAAACTGGATGTGATACACAAATAAATCCGACGTGATACACCACCCCCCCCCCCCCCCTCCAACTGAGTCTATTTTCCATCAGCACTTGCCAGAGATCACAGGAAGCTTATATGTTATGGAAACAGAATATCCTAATAATTCCAAAACTGAATAAATATCACACTTCAACAAACAGTTTCCTGATTTTTGTCTTTAGAACAGAATGAAAATTTAGGTTTTCTGACAGCTGGGTTCACTTCAGCATCCTGGCATGCTTTCTGGCCGACGGAGCCAAGGCTTTAACAAATTCATGGCAAATCACCACCCTGATCCAAATGATTTAACAATCTAAACAGAAGGAATGGCAAGAGTAGCATGAAGAAATTCAGAATTTCAAGAAAAGTGAAATTCAGAATTTTAAAAGAAAAGCAAAGCAGAATTTCAAAGACCGCATCAAGAAGTGAGGGCAAACTTAGGAATAAAGTCGAGGGTATTTATGTCCAGTCCAGCCCTATCATCATCCTCCTCCTCTTGCACTTGCCCATCAGAGGACCAAAAATCCAGGTGATTTACCAAACTCCTTCAGCGAGTCACTGATAGAGGCAACAACAGAACCCCCCTGAACTGTCCCCGAGTTTTTCCTGCATTTCTTTCCCAGCATTGCTCATTCTGAGCAAGTTCCTGTGCACGTAGCAAACTTTCATCTCCTTTCTCGTCCTTCCACGGGGGGTCAGAAGCACCTTACTTCACCATCGCCGCCGGTATTGACACATCAAGCTGTCAGCAGCACTGGGAAACCAAGCAAAACCAGCAAAAATAGAGGGGTCTAAGCAAAAATTAGAGGGAAATTACTTTTTCCGGAGTGGCTGAAGCCCAGCAGACTATGTAAGAGTATATGTACAGTGAATTAAAATGCCAGTTGGTGCCACATGATTTTTCTCTCTTACACGTCTCCTTACTATATATACAAAAGTTTCTGTTGAGCTGAAATGATACTGGTATTTTTCTGGGTTTTGACATGCTGCCGCACTTTACTATTATCTTTCTAATAAGAAGACAAGTCAGAAAATAAATGACTATAACTTTCCTTCAGCTGAACCCCCAAACATGGATCCATTTTCATTTTAAATCTATTTGCGAAGGTGACTTTCAAGCTGTTTCAAAGGATGAAACTACTTTTGAGAGCTTTTATTTTTAATTCTGTTTAGAAGAAATGTGATTTTTAAAAAGCAGATAAGCTATTAAGAGTAAAATTTATGATGTGAGATGTGTCTTCATATGGGTACAGCTGTATGCATACGTTCTCCCACAGAATTAGGTACCAAGACTGAAGGATCGGACAAGTTTGAGAAGTATTTCCCACGGGAAAAGCCAAAGCCACTTAGCCAAGTGAAGTTTCCACTTCTCCGTGCAAGCGGTCTTCAGGTGAATGATTAACATGTGCTATAAATACTGTTCACAGAGCCGAGAAAATGAGGAAAAAAGTAAAATATATCAATATGCCTCAACACTACTTCAGTCAAGATTCAGAAAACACTGCTTTAAAAAGAATACAAAGTCCAAAAATTGATCCACACATCAGCGTTTACATTTGAAAGGCAGATCCTTTCAATTCAACTGTGGCATCAAGCATCTCCTGAAAACCTTGTAAGCTGGTACGGCCCAAGCCCCAGCCTGAAATGTGTAAACATTTACAACAGCAATTCCTACGAGAAGGTGTGAAATCAGAAATGTTAAGAGTTCTGAGTTCCAGGGGTGGATGGAGGAGGCATTTTATCCCTTACTGGTCTCAGAAAGGCAATACGTCTCAGTTCTTTTCCTTTTGCCCCTACTCATATTAGTTTATCTATCTTAAATGGGTGAGAACATGGAAACAATAATAATTTTAATTAATCATTAACCTTTCTGTTGAAAAAAAAATTTGGTTTAGGAGCAGTTATCAAATTGCGAAGGGGATTTTTCCCTGTATCAAGCCGAGAACACACTTTTACACCACAGATGTTAGCACAGAAGGGTTGCACCAAAAAAGCTGAATCCAGGGATGCCGATTTCTGTGAGCGAACACACCTCTCCCCTGTTAGTAAGTACGCAAGATTTTGAACAAAACCACTTTCTAAACACCTCTGCTTTGGAAGAAGGGGACATGAGTGACTCTCTGGCGCCCAGAGACGATGACCACTGGTCCTGCCTCTTGTTTTGGATGCTCCTGCACCCCAGATGAACTCCCTGCTAGCGGGACGTTGGAGCATGGTCAGCTCCGACCTCGGCCGCTGCGTACCAACATGCGGGTTGGACATTTGCAGCGCGAGAACGACCTTGTTCAACAGATCAACGGAGTTGATCTGTGACTGGGGTACGGCTTGGGTGGGATAGCGGCTTCGGAGGATGCATCATCCTTTTCTTGGGTTTCGATTTTCAAACTGTGATAGATTGACTTAACGCAGGTCAATGCGAGTCATCAGCTTTAGCTTGTTACTGAGAAACTCCCCGTTTTATCACGTTACCAAGCTGAGGTGCCTCCGTGTATACAAATACTTGTGGAGTAAAGTAGCTATCCCCTGATCTGTCTTTATATTCTGACATCATATTGCGAGGACTTTCCCTACGCCTTCAACAAAAGCTGCCTAGGAAATGATCAGCCTAGTTGTTTTGCTGTTTTACCTCGTTACGCAATTTCCAATTAGTTTGAGTTATGCAACGGCAATAAACATTAGCCTAGGCACGCTATAAACATTTGTAGTTCATATTAGTACTCAGTCCGCTGTAAACCATCTTGTTTGTACAAACTCGTTAGCTAAAACAAACAAGCTGCTCCAAGACCCTTGACTGTACTTGCTGAGGGTCAGGCAAGAGTTTTTAATTCAAGGTACCTAACAAATCCGATCGAGTTACCCCGCTCTCTTTACACACAGTAGTCTTCATATTCAACAAATCTTTGTTCCAAACCACAAATGTTTTGAGTTCCATTCCATTGCAGACAAGCTATAAAAGTACTAACGGTATTAGGTCCGGCCTGCACTTGAAAGATGTATAATGCTATTTACAAGCACCCATATATAGTTTTACCTAAATAATTATATTGGTAGACCAGGGTTAACAGCTTCCTACCCTATGAAAAAAATAAAATAAAATAAAATAAAATAAAATAAAATAAAATAAAATAAAATAAAATAAAATAAAATAAAATAAAATAAAATAAAATAAAATAAAATAACAGACAGTAGTATAACTTTATTCTGCTTCTCACACAGGAACAGCTACATATTTAAAAATACAAGTGTTTCATTCAAATACCACTGTGTCTAAATTAGCTGGGGTTTGATGCCTTCATTATGCCACAATAAAAAGTTAAGAGGGAAGCGAGGGATCACCCGGAGGAAATACTGGTGTTTTCACCAGCATGAGTCACGCAACAAGCTTCTCTGTACATGTGCCCAGGCCCAAGGTAGGGTAAACCTTCCGAAGGTGAGGTTTCTGCAAGCTGGAGTCCTGACTTACAGAATCATAGAATCATCGAATCATCTAGGTTGGAAAAGACCTTTAAGATCATCAAGTCCAACCACTAACCTAACCTTGCCATCCCACCACTAAACCATGTCCTCAAGTACCTCATCTATCCTTCTTTTAAATACCTCCAGGGACGGGGACTCAACCACCTCCCTGGGCAGCCCATTCCATCAAGGAGGGACCCACCGCGCACAACGGGTGCAACGTCAGCTTGTCCGGTCTTCTCGCTCAGTTTCTGACGCGGGAAGGGAGCCAGAAAAGGATGCGTTGAAATAGGAAGAGACGTGGCGTGCTTTGCATTACGCTGCAAAACCACACGAGACTGCAACACCCTTAAAAAAAGATGCGCTAGGTCTGAGCGCCTTCTTCCCTCAGAAAGATCATATATTCCAAATTAAAAACTAAACAAGGCTTTAATCATTGACTTTCCCTCTCAACAAAATGGCCTTGAGCAGACACACATGCCGTACTTCCCGACTCAGTGACCTACGCTGACAGAAGCTCGTAGACTTGAAAATATTTTACATCCAGTAACCACTCACATTCCCAGCAATACCAAGTATCTCCAGGACGGCAGCTGAGTTTCGAAAGCGCAGGAATGCTGGAATCCAGCACTCGCTCTGAAACATGGGTGCTGCCCGAATTTCGTTGTTATTAAGTCTCACCATAGGACAAATATTTCCCTATTTAACAGTGAAATTGCTATTTACAATTACTATTTACCAATTACTATTTAATAGCTAAGGACTGGGATATCTTTACACTGATTTAAAAACCGTCAGCCACCCACAAAGTTTACAAACAGTGTTCTGGGTGGTTCCTGCTTCTCCGAGCTGTTCTGTTGCCTTCGCTGATGGAAGGTTATAAGAAGATGAAAGGAAAAAACTCCAAAGTTTTTAAAAACATAAATACTGTTATCTATTTCTCACATACCTATCATTGCTCTACATGGAAGAAGGAACAGTTTTGTTTATTTACTGTTCCAGTTTTAATTAAGCAAAGGCTTTAGACCTACAGCTTGCACAAGATGAAGATAAACAACTTCTTTGGAAGTCATGGAAATTAAAACCAGCAAGAATACATTACATAGCTGTTCTCTGTTCCCAGAAAGAAAAGGCCCTGGAAGAAACCAAGTGGTCGTTGATATCCCACAAACATCTCGGTTGCAAGTCTTTTAAAGTCATTTATAAAAGCGTTGGGGTAAAAAGCAAACACAGAAATCCTGCAAAGCTGATCTAATGTGGCCCCTTTGATATTTTGGTCTATGATTGTTAAGATCAATTTTGAATAGAGTTTCTTGAAAGTAGAGTTGCCTTATTTTCCACGATTTCTCAGCGTACAGACCGTGACCCCTCACCATCAGAGTGCTCCTCTCCCCGCTGTAGGTTCCCTGTGCTTTTTGATCTGTCCTAAAGCCACCTGAACTCCACTGCCCAGCCTGTATCTTTCCCTTAAAAAATTCAAAATTATTTATTTCAGACAAAAGTTACACTTACAAACATGTTCAGACATTAAAATTGGATTTAATTAGGATTACAAGTAGACCTGTATGATTTATTGGTGAGAAATAGTTTATTCCACTGCAATATTTTTCTAGTGGCAGGAAGAAAATCACCAATTGGGTTGGACAATCTCATTTGGCAAATTGTTTTAGCTAAGAAAAGACCAACAGGGAAAGGTTTTGGCTAAACATTCTGGAAAGATATCTTTATTTTATTGCTCATTTAGAAACATTTCTGATTAAATTCTAGGCTTTTTAACTAAAAAAAAAAGGAATTAAAATGAAATAATTCTCTTAATGAAAAATAATGTATCATTTAAATTTTGTGCCACCAGAATTATTTACACAGAGATAGGCAGAAGTAACTATGAGTACAGTAAAAACAACTATTGGAATGCCACAAATTTCTCAAAACCCAACACAAGCTCTCCCCTGCAAATCCATTTTAAATCGCAGTCCAGTGCTGTTGAAGTGGGGATGCGTGAGCAAATAATCCATGAAACTCAACTTTCACTGCCTTGTTGATGTTTGGGGGGAGAAGTCAGCTATACCAAACCCACCCCGATCAAAAAAAAACAAACCCCTATCCTACACGGCTCATCTAACATTTGATCCCTGAGGCTCAAACTTGAGCTCAGCCTTGAGAGGGGAGTCTATCGTAAGTTTGGCTGCACAGTGATCATCTGCTGTACTGTAAATCAAGACCACACGATTTATGAGATTTATAGAAAACAGGTAAGAAAGATACTGTTTCTGCTCTACCCTGTGTTTCCTTTGTCTCCTCTGCAGCCAAAGACACACGTTTGTGTCACGGTTTAACCCCAGCTGGTATGGAAAAAAAACCTCATGGGTTGAGATAAAGACAGTTTAATTGCATAACAAAGGAAAAGAACAACAGTAGTAGTAGTAGTAGTNTTCTACCTGGCTCCAGGCGAAGCTCAGCCACTGCTTGCAACAGAGTGACCACAGTGAGTTCTGCTGCAACCTGGAACCCCCAGCCCCTGCGAATTCGCCTGGCCAGGACCAAAATCCCAAACCCAACACTTGTTCTACACCAACCAGGGAACTAGCTAATAAATGACATTTTTCAACACATCACTGAGTGGGTTTTTTTTTAAGTGGGAGGATGGGCAGGAAGTTTCTACAGATAGTACAGCAGAGTTAGTTAATTTATATGCTAAATATTCTGCATGGAGTTAAATCAAACAAGACTGCTAGGGTGAAGCAAACAGGAAATGAAACACTGACACAGATAACGTTGTCTCAAGAGTGAATGCCAAGGTTAAGAAAACAGAGGTGAAGCTATTAATGGAGAAGAGCCCACCTGCGTAGCTCCAGCCCAACTGACAGGCTGTTTTTTCCCAAGCTCAAGCATATAAAAACATCAGAGATTCCTAAACAGAGAAAGCAGTTGGTGGGGAAGGAGATGGAGAGTAGAGGAGAGCAGTATCGAAGTATTTTGTAGGGTTTAAGGAGTTGTTTCCAGGCTAGTGGTAATGGGACTGAATGGAAATTACCCAAATTCTGTAAGTATAAAATGAATGTATATAAAATCTATGTATGCAAACGTTTATTAACACATTTCTCTGCAGTCCTGGTAATGAATACTGGTTCTTAATATAGTGAAAGATGTATACATTTCATAGTCAAAAGGTTCAGTAAGATTGAAGCAGAGGCCAGACTAGAGACACCCCCCAGCCCCTAACCTGACCAACTCTGTGAAATGCCATTCAAACCACAGGCTTAAGGATCTGAGTTGGATTTTCAGTGTGATCCACCTTTCAAAAGAAAGGAATAATAATAAAAAACAAAAGACAAAAAGATCTACAAACATCTACAAAACAAGCAACATTAATATTCTTGTAGCCCAGACTAATCCCCGATCCCTTTACCAAAACGATCTGAGAGAGAGTCGCTGCCTGAAGTCCTGCAGCAATTATTCTTCATCTCGGCAACCTTTAAAGTCATGATGATTATTATTTGTAGGATGTTTTCAAAATGATTTATCCATTTGTTTCCATATATAAGGATATCTAGCCTCTACAGTACATAGGGATCTATAAGATAGAGAGCGAGCAAATATGGCTCTCCAGTTGGTTATATCCTTCCAAGAATCTTTATGACTGTATTTCATCATCAGGTTCAAACCACCTCTGTGTTTGTTTCCTGCCCCTTCATCCCACAAAATACCTTCCTCTGTTAAATGTCCACGAATGAAAAAAAATATCCTTTCTTATTATCGTGAATACCCAGCCTTCTAAACACTTCCTTCCTCATTGCTCACACCAGAACAGGCAAGTTTGTAAAAAAGATATACTGTGAAATATTTAAGCAGGATCTGAGCATACTGCATGCTCTCCAAATTTCTCACTTACAGCAAGTCTCTGAAAAATAATTATTAGAAAATATTAATTGAAGATAAAAATTCTTAAATATGGTAGTAAATTCTTTGCAACACTGCAATCAGCATGATTAAATGTTCAGATCCAGATGACAAAGTACTAAGTCTTGTACATCTTCATAATACACCTTCAGGGCTCTGACGATGTTCTTCTCGACATTCTCATCTCTGCAGATGTCCTCCCTAAACTGCTTTTCACCAAAAGACTTCCAAATTCCTGATCTGTGGATGTCAGTGGCATTTTTCCAGGCTACTCTTCAATCTGCCCAGCCGGAAAGACTAACGGCTCCTCCCGAGAAGGCAATCTGTGTACTCAGCACAGCTCTCCCAAGCATATGTCTCCTGAGCAAAGCCATAGATGGTAGCAGGTGACATTTTACAAATTCAACTTTTTGGGGGAGGTTGGTAGCCTTATTCCATTTCGTTTATTTTAGTGCATTTGGAATTAAGCTTTTCTCACATTTCTTATGAGCAGAGAATGACACCACTCTTGCAGTCGAAAGGTTCAGACTGCAAGAACACACAAATAACAACAGGCTGAAACGTAGCTACGTCTACCTGAGATGCCGTAGGACCGCATGCAGCATACAATTAATAGATTAGATCCTAAGATAGAACAGGAGCCCAGCCAGCAAACACAACCGTTTTCACCGCACAGTAATAAATATTCATAGCCAAATATAAGCGGAGGGAGAAAACAGCCCTCCACTTACAATTAAAAATGGACCTGAGCTTCTGAACTAATCAAACGAAGTAAACAGCACCATAATGAGTCTTAATCAAATCTTATCTGGTACAAATACTCTCTGGAGAGTTGTAGATATCCTAATGATGAGACAAAATGCATCCTCCTGTAATTAAGTGGAAATAGGATTAATCACTGTGGAGGCCTCAAGACCTTCCTTGGGCACAGACGTGAGTACAAATGGGAAATCTCCCACCATCACTGAGAAAAAATTATTTCAGCCCTGGGACCAACTACACTGCTCAGTGAGCCTCACACTGGGCTATCAAAGTATCGGAGTCTTTAGTTTGCTAGAGACAAAATAAGATGAGAGGAAGAATTCCAGTAATCCGGGATGCAGCCTGAAAGAAGGACCATAGAAACCAAGGAAATCGCTTCAACTTTTGTCTTCCCTTATTTCTGCAACACAGATCAGTGTAAATAGTAATTTTTTTTTGTCTCCAATAGTTTAAAGATAAAGGGACATAGGCAGTGGAGAAATGAAAAGCTATTTCAAGGCAAATCAGATCTACTCAATTGGCTGAATTAACAGCTGTGAAAAGCCCAGCAACCTTCCTTACTGTTGTTACAAAATGAAAGCTGAAAGAACCAGGTTGAGTAAATGCAAAAGAGTGACAAGAATAATTTATTTTCTCAAATTACTGAATTTCAAAGGTGTTGACCTCCTTTACAGATGATGCTTGAATTGTGCCACCTTCAATTTAAATGAGCACTCTCTGCTCTCAGTGCTTGTCTCTATCAAAATCCAGCCCTTGTGCAGCAGTCGTCAAATGCTGTTCTGACAAGGATGGGGCTCCTCTGGATCAAAACTCTACGGTGTGGCGTTAACCACAGTCATTTTTAGCACTCTGCCGGTGCCAGAGGTATTATCAGACATTTTCTAACATTTCCTTTAGAAACAAGCAAGCAAACCAAACAAAAACCCCCTTAACAAAACAGCAACTTTCCTTTTTTTAAGACGAAAATATGGGTTCTGGTTATCAATTACGGTCATTGTGCGTCATCCGTCATGTATCAATTGTAGAGGAGCACTCTGGTGTAAGCCATATTTTTCCCAAACTTTAATCAAGGAGTCCGCTCCCTGAAACATCACAAGGAAAAATATCTTCATATCCCAGGGAGAAAAAGATCAAAAATAACCCACTGAGCTGTGAATGTGCCAATCTAAGGTTTTACATTCAGGGACCGTATCTTGC
Organism: Aramus guarauna; assembly: GCA_013400195.1. NCBI lineage: Eukaryota > Metazoa > Chordata > Aves > Gruiformes > Aramidae > Aramus > Aramus guarauna. The sequence continues at coordinate 73,353 of VXBL01010283.1, forward strand.
AGAAGACAACACCACAGATTTCTTCAGTATGTCTTGGTTGGATGCGCACTTTTACTACATTTCTCTGCTGTACCTTCAAATTGTGCCTGCTTCTACACTCGTCGTTCTTGTCAGAAAATACCTAAGTTACACGTACTTACAGTTCCTCTCAGCTGTCAGATTTCAAAGGATTCAGGGTCTCTCAGGAAGAGGGGGATGAGATAAATACATCTACGCACAATACAGCCTGGAGAAACCACATTATCAATATATATCGTCTCTAAAAGTGTCTGAGTCAGGTCATGTTGTATTAGATGGCACGGAGACACCAGTTTGTCTTCTGGTCCAGGCTGGCACTGGAGCAATGCATCAAGAATGTGGAATTCCCCACGGAGAAACACGCAGGTGGAAATGTTTGGCAATGACCAATACAGCTTTGCCAGAAGAAAGGCAAAATTTAACTCCAACATGCTTGTGAAGTTATCTTCCCCTTCAGAAACGATGAGGAAAGACGAGGAAGAGGGTAGATTTGCAAAGGAAAAAGCACCAAAGAGTTAGGTACAGAAGTCAAAACAGGAGAGAACAACAGGCAAGGTACTCCAGAAAGGAAATAAAAATAAAATGCATTGCAAGAGATAAACAAGAAACCAAAAAGAAGAAGGGAGAACGTCTCTGGAGTGAGGAAATAGAGTTACACCAGGTAACACACCACGTCCACATGCACATGACCAACAAATAACATCAGGCAAAATGGCCGTGTCTTCAAAGCGCCAGCGGTATGCACCCATGATCGTTCAGAAGCGTTAAGCCCTACACATGCTGCTCTATCGGTATTGCAGGTTGACACAAGCACTGACTTGAGGAAATTATCTCGAGGTTACATAATTCACACCTCACAACCCCTGTCATCGTCTCCGTGTGCTATCCTCTAGCTGCTTTACTCCGTTAGGACGAACAGGGAGATTTCCATGTCTGAGACTTGGCCATCATGGCAAGAACCAACAGTATATCAACCAACACTTGTTGCGGTTGCAAACAAAATTGCATCGATACCTTCCCAAAAAAACGGTTTCATTTTGTTTTTAAAAATCAAATCTACATGTTATCATCAGACGCTTTCAGACGCGGCACCAGAACATAACACTCTTCCAGTTACAGTAACAGCAGTATCCACAGCATTTGCTGATTTAATTGAAGATTTAATGTGATGAGGTGATACTGAACTAACGAGCGTCAAAGGGCAAATTACTTTGGGCTGTTCAGACTGGGTGCAACCACGGATGGTGTGAGGCAACTGTAGAAGACCATGCCTTCAGTAACAGCCGCAAACGTAAATCCAATAAACGTTTTTCTCATGTTTTGGGGACTTTTTTATTTTTCACTTTTACTTTATAAATGACACATATCAAACTGACTTTCACAACAAAGAAACAAAGCCTAACTCTTTTTCCACTTTCCAAGTCCTCTTTTTTCTGAGTAACATGGAGATGCTGAAAAATCTTTCTCCCTCCTAAGCCAGGAATCACAGAATCCCAGACTGGTTTTGGTGGGAAAGGACCTCCCAGCCCACCCAGTCCCACCCCTGCCGTGGCCAGGGACACCCTCCACTAGCCCAGGTTGCCCAAAGCCCCATCCAACCTGGCCTTCAACACTGCCAGGGAGCCAGGGGCAGCCACAGCTTCTCGGGGCACCCTGGGCCAGGGCCTCAGCACCCTCCCAGGGAAGGATTGCTGCCTCACAGCCCATCTCCATCTCCCCTCTTTCAGTTTAAAACCACTATCCCTCATCCTATGAGGGTACTCAATTCTAATAATTGACGGGTGACTCCTGCCAACTCTCCAGACATCCTTCTTTCCCCATGTGCTATCCTGAGAAGGACCTCTTCGAAGCCCTGAGCTAAATCAGGTGTCTCTTTTCTTGGCTTTGCTTACCCAAACGCAGTGGAGCAGGACAGGGAACGGGCAGCTCCGTGGCTCCCCTACAACCTAAATACGTGACTGTAACTTTTTGCACAAATACCATTCCCCTACCTGACCATCAGTAATTCCAACTTCATTAGTTGCACTTAAATATGCAGGAATGCGGCAAATGTTTGGTTTTCACATACTGAAAAGAATTATAATTGCATTGCAAAAGAAAACATTTTAACTCAAAGCTTATATAGTTTATTCTTTACGGATCATATGTGCAAAAAGCTCTCGTCTAAGAAGAGGAAGGAAATAAGTGACAATCACCCAGCCACTGAGTCTTTCTAGACTCAAGTACTTGGCACCATTTTCTGTTGTAAAACAACCACGTGTCAAGTATTAGAAAGGGACGTTTTAACTATGACACACCATCTAGCACTGGAAACCCATGGAAATACATTATTTGTCAATATTAAATGCCTCCTATCAAATACTGTGAAACACATCTCTTGGAGAAAAAGATTCATGCTCTGGAACTCTTTGGAGTACTCTTTGGTGTTTATAAGGGTGCATAAATACGACGCTGCTTTTGCTCCTCATTGTATCTGCAAACTGCAGGCTATTTTTTTCCTCCTTCAGTGCTTTTATGAACCACCTTCCTGGCCGTGAGCTTCTTGCCCAGTATGTTTCCCAACGGAGCTCTATCCAGCCCTCGGCTTTTGGAAAAGACCTCTGCCTTCTACAGCCCGCTACAGGGTTTATTTCTGATCTCACATTGCTTTTTCTTTTTAATATAAACCTTCCACTTCTTGGCACTTTCTTTCTATCTATCCTCAGTTATATTCTGTGGCTGTGGCCAAGGAAACTTGCCATTTTGTCTCAAGCTCTTTTAGCTAATTCTCTCAGTCAGTCTTCTGCCGGGCAAAAGTCCTTGTGTGCTCTTTAAATTTCTTCTTTGCTGCATTTGCGTTGAGAATAACTGGTGCGTTATCCCTGCATCACTCATACAGGACCACAGCCCAGTTTCTACTGCAGAGATCCATTACTATTACAGCACTTACTTGCAAAGTTCTAATTTCCCAGAATTTAACAAATAAAAAATACTCCTGTCAAGTTTTCTCTCCACCATCTCCTCCAAGGAAACATGTTATCTCTTTGCTCAGTTTCCACTGATTTATTGGGTTCTGTTAATTATGCATTTCTTAAGACTTGCAAACACTCAAGTTCCAGATTGATTTCATTTGTACCTTCTATAATATTTTTGTGCGCGAACCTTCTCCTCTGTGGCTTCTTATCCTGATTTTTCTTTCTTTCTGCTGCTACTTTTATCTTTCATTCTCATGCTCTCTGTCCTTGCGTATTTAATCATTAACTAAATACACATTGAAGTACTTTGGAGTATAGTCTGTTTGAAATAGTTTACTCCAAATAGAAGGTTATTGCATTTGAAAACACTTTTTGTTAAGAGAGCATGTTCTGGATTTGTTTTAAAGAGAGGCTAACATTTATCATACTGGTAGGAGGAATATTTTTTATCCTGTATTTTCTAACCTCTTGAACTGTAAATCACATTTCTAATTACATCAGGTACTCTGAATATCTATCAGTATGAGAAGCCTTTAACTGCAATAATTACATTTGCTCTACAGTTTTAATTAAGCAATCCACTCAGCCTAAAACTAATAGATTAGTTCCTGTTGCTTGCAAGAGGTTCTTTGAATCACTGGCCATGAAAATAGTTAACTTTTACCAACCCAACACTGGCAGTCAAGTAGGAAGCAAGTTTATCTTTTCATGAGTCTTTCTTAACCCAGAACAGGTTTCATAAAGCTCTGTAACCTTTTCAAAAGTACCTCAGAGTAAAAGTAGAAAGAGATACAAAGATTATTTCAAATGTTTTCCCGGCGACATCACAAATTAATATGTATATCAAAGAATTCTAGAACAGGGGGCTTATCAGCGTATGGCAGTTCCTTCTAGAAGCCAAAAAGCGTGAAGGTAAAGATATGATCACCATTTTCTGGTATTAATTCCTTCAAGCAGAAGGAAACTATTAAACCTGAGATCGTTTTTTCTCTATTTAAGACAAAGACCCCAAATATAGAGATTCTTGACCTTTGCACAATAGTGGAAAACGCAGCAAGTATAATCTTCATCAGGAGGTTTTTTTAATATTACTCTTCTAATCTTGAGTCTTTCATTAAGTTGATTCAGCGATTTGGGAAGTATGAAATCAAGGGGGAAAAAAAAAGACATTGTAAAATTCCCTGATTTTTGATGCTCAAAGCTTACATTTCCACAAAGAAAATTAAATAGCTGTAACACAAAACCTTCTGTGGTACGAAGCTGAATATGCCAAAATAATTTCCTTCTTACCTCAGCCTTGCGAATACTCTCTCTGGCTTCATCTATTTTTTGCTCCAGTTCTGCTCGAGTTTGCTCAGACATCACAGGCCCATGGCATTCTAACTCTTCAAGTGTCTGTTAGAATAAAGAAAATACACCACAGATGTAGTAAATGCTCGCAAGTCATTTACTTGATCAATATTTATGACCAGTCAGGGAAATTGTTATTTGATTAGATGCTGGGTTGACCAACAATAGTCCATTCCAGGAAAAAAAGATGATGACCAAGGCAAAATACTATTTAAAAGCCCAGTATTCCACATGGAAATTCCACTTAGGGGAACACTTCAACATCGTCATGAAAACACACTATGTGGGATGAACCAACTCATCGATATGGTGACCTTTACATATTTAAAAAGAGTATGTTGCTCCATGTTTATGTCAGGTTGAAAAAGAGCATCTTAAAGACGGAGCGAGGAGTTGCTAACGGTAGCCCTGTTGTAGGGGAGGCCAAGACAGGTTTGCTGCATTTGCAGGAACGTCGTGTCCAGAGAATTTGCTGAATCACAGAAGACACGCCGGAGTTTTTTAGTTTCATGTACGTGGATGTTGACTGCACTGGTCCAAATTAAAAATAGCAGAAGCACGTGACTGCACAAATCTTCACCAGTTACCTGCAAATCTGTGACTGGGTCAGTGACTGTGCATTTTGTGTTCTATAGTCTTTGCAGAAAAAGGAACAGGACTCAGGATGCTCCCTCCTTCCTCTGTGGAGAGTTTTTCCTATCATATTTTGGTTACAGACTCTGTTAATATCTTCTGCCTGGTGCTACAACTTCTGGGTTTTGCTATAGAGGGACCCAGGTTCAGCAGAGGCCAGGTAAGATGGTCAACACCTACTCTGGTCTTGCTTCGTGCATTCCCCTGGCTAGTTTGAGGAATGGCTCAGATCTCTGAAGTGGAAATAGAAGCCAGGTCTCCCACTTCCTAAACTGAAGCTCATTTAATATTAGATCATATTAGACACACTGTAGTATAGACACATCTTCTTCCAACTGAATTTCACGTAGTCTATGCAAATTAGGCTTGACTTGAGCATGTGAAACAGATCCCTGTATGGGAATAACAAAATGTATTGACAAACCAAAAAGTTTGAGGAGGTGCTAACCTGGCCGTTTGAGTGTATCGTATCGAGAAAAGCTAAGATGAAAATGGCAAGTTGCCTGGAGAGGTAACAGGACAAAAATAATTCCTTAGCGCTTACAGCAGCTCCTCTCTCATGCAACAAATAAAATCTGTAAACGAATGTTTTCCTAACCTACCCGCTGACTGTGGACAATGTTTTTGTGCTCACGGGCTACCCGGGTAGCCCATTTCCGAGCCTCCTTGTTGAGGCTGTGCTCCTCAGTCGTTCCAGTTTCCGATTCCAGTTGTCGACTCTGGAACAGAAAACAACAAGAGAATGAGTCCTGATATAGACCCAGGGCTACCTCTGTAGATATGACGATATTTAATTATAGGATAACTTTCTACTACATTCATCAGCCTGGGATCTTGTTTCATACAAAACAAAAAAGATTCAACAAAACAACTCTCTTCCTTATGAATTTTGTGATGGTACCATGTTGTGGAAAGCCAACTACGAAAGCAAATCAAAATTCACAAGAACTCACAACTGAACCGTCTCAGGGAAAACCAGCGTGACACTGAATACCAAACACAGTTCTACTGCAATGAAAGACACGATGAATAAAACTGAAATACTGTTTCACCCATACGCTGTATCAAAGAGATGAAGAATAACTAGCCAAGGAAATCATCCAATTTCTAAAGTCAACATGCATTATTGAAAGCAAAGATGAAAGGTTAAGTCTGATGCAATAGGCCATTTAGGCTCATTTTTTGTAATTTGTGATCAAATCATAATGTCATCAAATATTTTAGAACAGCACAGTAATTTGTCAAAATTTTTGTCTGCAAAACAGCAACTCAAATTTCAAATCACTTTTTTGTTATTGTTTCATCTTACGCCTGCTTTTATTGTGTCAATAACAAAAAAAATTTCTCCCCTTCAAGAAGTGCCAGCTAAAGCAAGATGTAGTTCTCTAATGTCTACAGATTGAACAGAACCTATGTGAAACTCCGAAGACAGACTTCCCAGCGTTTAATTTCTGAAATCATTCCTAACCTTTCTCTAATTTCCTCACTCAGTGCATTTACATATACGTGTCAGTGTTTAGGACATGAATCAGTCTCCATCTTTCCACTAAAGTAGGTTTCCTGATATTCCTCCTAGATTTGTGAGTATTCTGTAGACATCTACTGCACCTATTCTGCATAAGGATAACTATTAACAAAAATTCTGGAGAGAGTCCAACAAAGGGCCATGAAGACTGGATCATCTTCATGAGGACGAGACACTGAGAGAGCTGGGACAGTTCAGCCTGGAGAAGAGAAGCACTCGCCGAGCACTGGCACAGGTTGTCCAGAGAAGTTGTGGAGTCTCCACCCTTGGAGATACTCAAAAGCCATCTGGGCACGGTCCTGGGCAACTGGCTCTGGACCAGATGATCTCCAGAGGTCGCTTTGAACCTCGAGCTGCCTGGAATTCTGTGATTTTTGTTCTGAGCCAGTCTCATACTCTTCCCATCAGTGAAATCAGCTGTGAGAAGACATTATATTCACCCCACCTTCCCAGGGGGTGCTCCTGGTACAACAGAACAGATTCTTACAACATACACTTCAGTGGTTTCTCCAATTTAAGTTAATCAGTACTCTGAAGGGGATCCTCAAGAGCAACTCCTTTTCCTGGATGACTTGCTGACTCATGGACATCTCACTACTGAGACAGTCACTGCAGTCAAGAGGCACCCTGCATTCCTCTTTCTCACCAGGCTCCTTCAGGTTGATAATACCTTGCACAACCTTTGAGATCAGCTGAAAAAAATCCTCTTAAAATTATCACTCAAGAAGAGAGATCGTGCTTAGTGCCACTCAAAACAACTTGAGGTTGCATATGCACGCATGAATGAAATGATTGTTCCACAAATTTCTCTCTCGCATTCTCTCCTCTATGGTTGAAAAGACAGAATTTTTCTCCATCAGGTGTGGTTTGAAACTAGAGAAGATCCCACAAGTATGCAAAAAGTTGTTTAGGAAGGAGAAGTTCAAGGTTAGCCAGCAGAAGGAAGGTAAGAGCAGAAAGACGAGGTATTATTTTCAGGCTAGGTGAGAAGCTGATGCAGAAGAAGAGAGGATGTTATCAGGTATTTTAGCAGGCAAAGCGGTACAATTTTAATTCTAACATTTGGTATAGACTGGAGTAAAATCAAGAGATACTGGGAAGCAAACCAAAGTGATTTTGAAAGCAAGATTTTTCTGCCTTTAGATGACCCTGCCCTCATGGGAGAGGCAATAATACTGACTAATGCTAACATCCTAGCAGAGGATTTAATTGAAAAGGAGGCAAAAATTGGTTCAGCTTGTTATTTTGTTCAGCTAAGCTCCTTTCCACCAAAACTGAATCCGGCCTTTATTCTTATTCATCTTCTTATTACAAGAGTGCGAGGGGGAGCGGATTCAAGGGGTTGTCAAGAGGAGATGATTTCCAACAGTAGAGGCAAGCGAGAGACAGGAAGAAAACCCTTACGCACGCACACAAACACGCACACTCCCACCATAGGGCTCTAAAATATATCTAACGCTTCGGGCAACTCCTGGGCCACTTTCTGCTTCTATTTCGAGAAGCGGTAACTGAGCCAAGAAGCTTGCAGTGCTTCAACTTGTCCCTACAGAACGCCTTAAGGCATACATTAATAGACATCAAAAGAGGGGTGGAGGGGAGGTAGCATAGAATTGTAGAATCATCTAGGTTGGAAAAGACCTTTAAGATCATCAAGTCCAACCGCTAACCTAACCTTGCCATCCCACCACTAAACCATGTCCAAGAGGCTTTTACAATCCAGTATAAGATGTCATCATATCTTAGCTCGAAGCCAGAAACAAACATTTCCATGAAGTTCAACCCACTGGAGTGGGATGGAGCCCCAAAGCCTGTGTTAATGGTATTTTCAAAGTGAAAGGAATTGTTAGACAAGATGTGGAGCAGCCCAGAAGAGGAGGAGGTTAAGTTACAAGCATGTGGTAAGTTCTGGCATGAGCGGGTAGGCAGGCAAAGCTGCCTAACAAGCAAAGAACAGGCGGGTGCAGCTCTCTTCACCCATCCCCTCAGTTTAAATATTAAGTTGGCTTTTGCCTGCTTTTATTGAGGTGGCTTTATACAACCACGTTTCTTCACGACTGTTTGCCTTCTCAAATTACCTACGTTAAGCTACTCCACTAGGTCACTGCAAAATATAAGGACGAACACACGGATTTATTTACACATCCAATCCTTAAGATAACATTTGAGCTCGGTTTTTTCCCAGCTTATTGCAGTAAGCATTTTTGTACAAGCTCTCCTTCCACAGCTTCCCGTCTTAACAACTGCAAATGTGAGCAGAATCGTTTGCCTCTCCTCTATAAAACCTGACGAATTTTCAGTGTTCCCGTTGGTCTTGCTCCTACTCAGCATCTCATTTTCATTAAGAAAGAATACAGACTTCTTTTCAGTTGCTTGATAACTTTCTGAATTATCCCAAGCGTGCTTTCGGTTCTTAATCTATTTATCAAAAGCACTTGACCAGAAAAATGAATGCAAACTTTGTGGTGACTCCTGAGGGCATACTAAAAAAGAAATGAATTGTTATCGGATCAGAGTGGTTATGTTAAGTTATTCATAAAACGTTATTGTATCCAAGCAGACCTCACCCTTGCTTAAAGGTCTAAAAAATAACACAAAAATGGGGTAATAAAAAGAGTTGGGGAAAAACCTTCTAGGCGGATACAAAAAATGTAGGCAAAAGCAGGAGACAAGATCTAGAGGTAAAATTTAGTCTCCTGGGGAAGAAGCTGAAAAGAGGGACTCCTGACCGGCATGGAAGAGTATATGCTCCAGGAGGACTTCAAGAATGACTTCAGAAGTCTGTGTCCTCAGGTAACGACAGGCTGGAGGGGTACATCAAGTAAGAAATAACAAAAGCCCACTGCCATTTGAATAGGTATGAAGAAAGGAGCTAAAGCAGAGATTTATCTGCTATAGACATAAAAATCAAAAGTGTGGGGAAGAAGGTGGAGGAAGTGAAGTGTCTGGTCCTAACTCGATTTACTAAATTAAGCTCCTGCTTCAGTGTTTTCAGGACTGGAATTTGATGGTGGCAAGACGTCCACCGACTTAATTTAACCTCTTGCAAAAAAGAGGGAAACCAAAACCACTTACCATGGCCAAGGAATGAAGGAAGAGCCAAAAAACCTGAGCTAAACATAGATGGACATTCTGCTGTTCTCTCAGGGTTTGGATTACAGCGAAACCAGTGTTTAGTGCTAAAAATTCAATCAGTAAACCAACAGAAAGTACTAGGTGACTCCAACCAGCTGAAGAGCTTAGTGCTGTTTCTTAAATTAACAAATGCATTTAGTCTGTAGACACGTGTCGCTTCTCCATTTTTGTCTGAAATGTTGTTGCAGGTGCAGAAGTTGCCTTATGACAGGGACAAACACACATTTCTCTTATTTATGCAGTTATATCTGGATGCAGATGGCACATGTGCAGTTCTAAGAGCAAAAAAGGGGTTGGCTCCTGAGCCTAAAAGCTTATTTTTGTAGCTGAAGACTAAAAAAGTTCATTTCAACAAAGGAGAAAACTAGTAAACGTTTCTTGCATGCAAATCACCAACACAAAACACACCAAAAAATCACAGACATTTCTTTTAAAGAGGTGAAAATAAGAGGTTACCATGCCAATGGTGAAAAGCGAGCTCAACCTTACGGTCAGCACCTCTAGGGAGGAGGAAATGCATGACATTTTTCACACATCTCATAGCTAAACACGACACTTAGAAGAAAATCGTGAGTCAAGTTTGGTGCTCGTTTCAGTCTATTATTGTAGAACTAATTTAATTTTAGTTTAGCCAAGAGTGAGCTAGGACCGACTTGCATTTCAGTAAATGTTCAACCTTACACACGGGACACTCCCCATCTTTAAAAAGAAAGATTATTCGCAGACAGGGTTGTGGTTTTTTCCCCACTCAGAAGACTAAAGAAGGATCGACATCCACTATCGAGAGGTTACATAAACCTCTGACCCTATGTTATGATAGAGCTGAAACCAAACCAACCTAGTATTGCTGCTTCATATAACCACATTCTGCTTTTTAATCTCATAAATTAACATCTCACTGCGGTGAGTGCTGGGGGCTGCAGAAGGATAAGGAACATCCTATCAGGCAGGGAATAAAGAAAATAATTACATTTAAAGTCATCGCAAGAAAGATGCTTCTGGGATATCTGAGCAGAGGAAGAAGATCCTGGGATTTTTTTGACATCATCCAGGCTGAAAAACAGTCCCACCATGATTGCATGGTTTTTACTAAAGAAATTTCCTATAGCAAAATACTTAAATCCCAACAAATACTGAAGCTGTTGTCTGGTATCTGGTGTAACCGAACCCCCCCCTGACTAAAAGCGCCCGTGAAAGGAACAGTTGTACACCCGTATGTATGAAATGATTTGTCCAGTTGGGTTTTAGGGAGGCGTTTATTTTTAATTCCGGTTCAATAATTATTTTGGGGATCGTTGACCATTAGCTAGAAATCTCCTCGGAAACATGCTGCGCATGCAGATTGTTGCAGCAGCTGATGCCAAACGTGTTAGCATGGGGTTACTGTAAAAGTTGTTTTTTCCCATCTCTGCTTGGTTTGGGGATTTTTTTGGAAAGATTATAATCTTAAAAGTACTGGGTTTTGTTAGATGTCAGGGATTAACACAGCTTTGTTGTTCCGACTGCCTGTCAGTTTTGTATTAAGCCCTTTTGTTATACAGCAGAGATTAAAAGCCACAAATATTTTTTTTTTTTTAAATTTCATCTTACTTATTTTTACAAATTTTTAATCATCTCACTGAAATTAATTTTGAAATTAGAGTGCAGTATATTTTCCATTCTCACACTCATAATTATACTCATTTGCCTTAGCTATCACAGCAGCTGCATTCACACACAACTTTTCCAAAAATCTAGAAGGCATCCCATTCTAACTAGAAATATAGAAAAATTGCTCTCAGTAAGTAACTAAAGGAAAAAAAAAAAAAAAGAGGGCCTTTTCAGTTAACTTTGACATAGAAAAATTGATTTCATAGATATTCTCAGTGTAATACAAAGACCTATGTCTTAAGTGGCCACTTCTTTCAAGTAATACTTCTGCTCTCTAGGCTCAGAGCTTGGCTTAAACTGTGTTTCCTGACTGTTAAAAAAAAAAAAAAAAAGAAAAAAGAATATTAACAGCGTGCTCTCTAAATTGAAATAAAATTAATTAGGTAGGGAGCCAATTTCAGCTCATTATACTTCAAGTAAATCAGAAACTATGTTACCGTTCAACCCAAGACTTTCCCTTTTCTTTAAACTAACTTTCAATATCAACCTTAAATATGAATTTTATAGCTCAGACCTTATTTTAAGCATGCCTGAGGTAAGAGGGAATGAAGTAAAATCGGTTTTAGTCATGTTGGCCATGCAGAAGACGTGTCAAGTTATACAAGGAATAGTCCAGCTTTGCCAGGCTCCTACTTGCATCTACTGAACATTTCTTTACCCAAATAACTGTATTTCTCCTCAGTAATAATTCCTAATACTTTATACATTGATAAAATTAAATCATATTTTTTTTTTATATTTAGCTTCAAAGAAATTATAGTTAAAAACAATCACTTTGTTCCAGTATCAAAAGCACAGACTACGGAAAAAGGTAGTGCATTCTCTGATCCTGTTAGTTTGGGTTTACTTACAAGAGGGATTATTTTTTACTAGCCGTTTATATTTCATGAACTTTTTTGTATTTAAATATTTATATCACACATAAATTATTTATATTCTATAATGATAAAAATAGACTATAATGTTATTTAGAAAACAAAGGAATTTTAAAATATTTAAACATACTTAATACTAAATAAGTTTTAAATATTTTTTAAATATTTAAATAAATTCCATAGTCAATGCTGAAATATGTAAACACCTCCGCATGCATGCACTGAAACCTGCTAAAAGTAAAGTCTGACAAAGTAGAGCCCTCAACTCAGTCCTGCTTCCCATCTACACCGTAATTTCTATTTATTTTCAAACCCCCGAGCACTCGCAGAGCTGGGAAAACATGCCCCGCCACAAGCAAGAACGACGTCCTTTTGTAAGTATAGCTTATATAATTGATAACCTATAGCTTAACGTAAGCTGCTCAAGATATTCTTCTGCAAAGCAAAATTCATCCTTATTCTCCCAATCTACCCATAAAACTTCTACATCCAAGCAACAAGGGGTGAAACAGCAAAACCTGCCCCTGATTTTACTGTGACGTTGGTTTTCTCCAAATTCCAGTGAGAAATTTTTTTATTTTTTTATTATTTCCCATGGCGCTAAGCTGGCATACAAGTAAGAGTTGGCCACATTTTTTAGTCGCACGCTCAAAGAAAACAACAGCCTCAGTAACGTACAGGGGAAACTACAGTCCCAGGCGACACGTAGATTAAAAAAAAAAAAAAAAACCACAGGAAAAAGACCTCAAAAGTTTCATGTCAGCTTTTTGTTGCCGTTATCCTCCCGCACTATGGGCACGCTTTTTGTCGTCTGGCTCATTTTCTCACACGATAACAGGCGGTTCAAGGAAAAAGAATCTTTTCCAAACAGGAAACAGGGAAAAACTGGCTAATTTCCTTTATATTTTGCCCTGTTCTTATGGCTAGGGCTTATCTGTGAAGCCTGGGGACAGCATGTTTTCAACGCAATAGATTTCTGCAGACTTAATAAATTAGTATCACTTCTCGTGGGAGGATGTTTGATAATTAAACTGTCACTACGTTGGATATACCTCCATGTCAGGTCAGCACGTGCTGACTGCTTTTTTCTTGTGAACTAAAGGTATTTCAAAAGACACGTTTCTTTTTTTCCATCTTGCTGTTCGTGAAGGTCCAATGCAATTTGTGAATTTATTTATTGAAAAGATTAAAACTGGTGGGGAATTTATCAACGATTTCTTACTGAATACTTTTAAGATAAATTATTTCCTTAAGGGAAAATGATTTGTTTTAAAAATATATATATATAAAAAATTAAAATTAATGTCAGTCAAAATTACCTGAGACATTGAAACAATCTTAGTATTTTAGTAAGAGGAACAAATGCATAACGTTAAGCTCAAACAAGGTTTTTCAGATAATGAAAACTATTTTGTGGTCAGTTTCTCCTTGTGGACACCCAAGAATCTACATTTCTAGTGGGATGGTGGGGAAACAAAAATCCTGAAAATGGTGCTATGATGGAAACTCATTTCACATCTACCTTTTTTTATGAATAGTCTCTTTTTGGAGGCTCTGACTGTGCGTGTTGAGAGTATTGTGAAAGTAAATTAAGCTGTGGGCTTTGTACTTGACCCAAAGATTGCACAGCAATCCATTCTGCGTTACTCTTTGGCAACAGCTCTCTCCTCATAAAACAAAATTTTGAGACAGACCACATAAAACTAGAATTTACAAAAGCATTCAGAAGTGAGTTCCACATCCGTATTGTTTATAACATTCTTCTTGTCTACAATACTCAAAATTTCATTCCAGTAATACTTCAGTGCTCCAGATTTTGACCGTGGTCACAATGGATCGGGTCTCTAGCTTGAAGAGAGGCCGTAATTTGTTCTTGGAAAAGGTTTAATATTAAACATTTGATTAGATGTATTAATCACTCTGCTTAGATTTCTTTCAGTTTTAGTCTTCGGTGTGAAAATTATCATGCATAACTCCCAAAAACTAAAAGCCAGCTGATAATCTCTGCGGATCATCTACAAAGAGAGTACGTGGCAAAAGAATGCTTGGTAATTGTTCTTCAATTAATTAGAAAACATAGGATTTCTCACAAATTCAAAAGCCTGAGCAAAAACCCTCATTCTCTTCTACTTACTGATTAAAACCAGTGAATGTGTAACCTGCAATTGCCCAGCTAGGATCCCGTTAGCTGAGCATAATTACCTGGCTCATAAAGAAGAAGAAATAATGGATGTATTTTTGGAAAACCAGTTACAGCGTAAGCAGCTAGAAGCTCAAAACACACAGTGCAAGGAAGAAACGCAGTAATTCTACAGCCCGAGAGGTCCCTGCAGCTGAGGTACTGAGACAGCTTTAGACATCAACGACCCATTCGTTGCCTTCTAAAACCTCCTGAGTTTGGGGGTCGGCCTCTTCTCCCTGGTAACAAGCGATAGGACCAGGGGGAATGGTCTAAAGTTGCGCCAGGGCAGGTTTAGGTTAGACATTAGGAAAAACTTCTTCACAGAAAGGGTTGTCAGGCTCTGGAATGGGCTGCCCAGGGAGGTGGTTGAGTCCCCGTCCCTGGAGGTATTTCAAAGAAGGATAGATGAGGTACTTGAGGACATGGTTTAGTGGTGGGATGGCAAGGTTAGGTTAGCGGTTGGACTTGATGATCTTAAAGGTCTTTTCCAACCTAGATGATTCTATGATTCTATGAGTTAAGCACTACACGCGGCGCACGTGTACAGTGTCAGACCGCACAAGCGCCGTGTCAAAGAATCATGTAATTTTTAATGTTGAAGAGTTTACTAAGAGTGAATTACGGGTCTATTTTACATGGGGATAGCCCTCTGGAAAAAGAATAGAATTAAATTAATAATAGGACTGCGTTTCCTCAGTGCATACTAATAGCCTCCAGTTGTTACGCAAGCTTCCCCGTTCACATTAGAGCAGTAACCAATTACACACATCACTATCTTGAGCTGTGAAATTTTAATTCATGCCCCCAAAAGATCAGAGTATCAATTGCAAATGCCGTGCAAGTGCGATAGCTAGGCGTGAAGCTGATCCCCACAACTAACACACTAAATTGATTTTTCCTTCCCTAAGTCTCATTGTGGAAAAGGCTTTTTTGCCCCCCCGCCCCCCCTTTTTTTACATATTATGCATTCTGTTGCCACCTCTACGCGAGTGTAAATTCAGCATCCTGAGCCACATGCGTATACAATAACGACACAAAGGCTGATCATAAATACTACCGTATACCTCTGCTATAGTCATTCTCATAGCACTGACAGGCGAGGGCTCAATATCCACCAGCTGAACTGCATTAAAACTCTAGATGCAGAGATTGCAGAAGGATGAAAACACACAGCAGCAAAGGTTAGAAAGGCAAGGCAAAGAGAATTCGAAAGATTCTGCTCACTGTATTAAGAACGACTTGAAATTTTATGGAAATAACAAAGAAGCTGGAAGAAAAATCAAAATCACGGTTTGTTAAAGTGGAAAGACAAAGGAAACTGTGTTATAGATGTTAGTATGTCTGGAAAAATCACTCTTACATATCTATTAACAGGGTTTGTGAATTTAATCACCTGGAGATCAAGACATTTCTATCCAAGTCAGTTTATTAATGAATTCAAGTAATAAAAGCTGCACAAGGTTAATTTTTGTAAAGATCTAGACTTATTTTAAACTGTTATTTTGTAAAATAACGTTAGAAATGTCGGTGGGCCATCAACAATCCACCTGTATTAAAATGCTCTTTGAAAATGTATTTACATACTGTGAGTTACTCAATATTAATACAATTAATGATTGCTTTGGAAGCAACATAGGCACCAAAATAATATTTTCTGAGATTATTTTGGCATGCGCTGTTTTAGCACTATTCTTTCCAAATCAATAGCTTCTTATATATACATATAACTATTCATTGAGTAATTCAGGGGCATATGGACACTATCTGGCACAGTATCACACACGTTGTAGCCCAGTATTAGTGACTAGTATGAGAATCTCAGCAGCACGATAAAAAGCTAATGTAATGTAGTAAGAATTAGGCTGAAAGCAGAGCAACACGACGCTGCTAGTCACAATCTGGAAGCAAAAAAAAAAAAAAAGATTCCGCTCTTCTGTGGATGACGTTGAGCCTGTTTGATGCTTTTGTTACCATTAGCCACCTACTGCAAGCAGAGCTGGTGGAATCAGGCCACTTTCCCTTTCTTTTCCAAAAATATAGCATGAGGTTAAAGCAGACTGGGATACCAGCGGGCGCTATTCTCTCACCCATTTAGAACACCCTTCTTAAAAATAGAGCAAGAACAAATAAATGAAGGAATTCAGCAGGGTTCTTACAGTGTCACTGTCACTTGGTTGGAACTGGAAAGGCTGCGGTTTGTGAAACACGGAGTTCTCCTGTAAAAACAGCTGTAGATTGTAATCTCGCACCACCTGAGAAAACAACAAATGCCATTTAGATCCGTTATTCTGTAAACTTAAAAACATGCTACAGTAGAACAGAGACAGAACTGCGAATGCAACAAAAGGAAATACAAGACCTGACTCTGGGCAGTTATTCAGGAGTGACTGGCAGGACACACACTGGACGACAAAGACCTAAAAAACACCAACCACTAACCAAGGCAAAATCCCACAGAGGCAAAATGGGGGAAAATAAAAAAGCCCCAACTATTGAGTATAGAGTTACGTGGTGTCGCTACCATAAATATTTTTCTCTCCTTGCGCACAGTTCTTTCTTAAGCTGAAATGTCTCATTTTTACACAAATTATTAGTTGCAGGAGCCGAAAAGACTAAGTGGAATAACGTATACAAAATCAGTTGCAAAATTCATCTCTTTATCTTAAATTGCTTTCAGAGAAAACTCTCGTAGCTTGCATTTTGCTAAACTAAAACTACTTCAGCTACTAAATTTGTTTAATGATACATTTCAGACAGTACGACATGTATCCCTAAACAAACCTCTTATGTCACAATTTACACGTATTTATAAAGAAACACTCACTGATTGCAATATGAAAAAATAGTATCACTGGCTGAAGAAGTCTAGAGAGTATTCACTGCTTCAATTGAGGAAAATGCACAAATAGCAGCATGAAATTATAAAAAGCTACTACCAAACTAAGGGTTTAAATGTACAGAAGCGTGCAATAACGATGGTATTTATCCAGAAATAGCAGCAGCATTGTATGTGACCGAGAATTCTGATTACACCGTGTGTACAATGGTAAATACAACATGTTCTTTAACGCATCAAAATGTTGACGCTTGTGTTACCGAAATACTCAACTGTAAAAAATTAATCTTCAGTTAAAGAAAGTAAATAGTCCTCCAGGGCCAATAATGCACTCATTTAAACCAGTAAAGTACATAATTACTGCACCAGTTTGAGCAGCTGAACGTAAACACATTGAAATGCACAGAAAACATACAGAGAAGGCATACACAGAGGCCGTATTAGGAATTCCCATAAATAGAAATTTGGAAAATGCGAAAGGAGGAATGATCTGCAGCTTCAGCTGATGCTCAGCACTGACCACAGCACCAACATCATTTACGTTAAACACCTCCATGGTCCTTCAGATGTACGTGAACACTGAGCAGGGCACGCAACTCTGTGCCGTGTCAAATATACGGCACTACTTTAAACCAACAATTCGGAAAAAACCCCAACGTGTGGTTACTGAGGCCGTGAAAACCTAGACAGTTATTTTAATGCAATAAACTTTCACTGTAGAGCTCTAACTCAAAAGCAACACCCATCAGAAATTTCCCCTGAAAGCAACAATACTTAGTTAGAACTGAGAACAACTGTTGTTGTAACGTCGGACTTGGGAGAGCGTGCAAGTCCAGCAAATTAATATTTTGCACAATATATTTGACAATTGTTAAAAAGAAAATATTCTCAGGATTAAGCAGCAACTCTTCCAAATAGATTTCCTGTTAGTCAGAAATCAAGTCAATGTTCTCACACAGTTTCTTTCTGAAGTCAACGGCAAGAGACATGTTAAAAGAGACCTGAAATCACGTGTTAAAGATATACCATAGGCAGAAAGAAGGCATTGGCAGAGATGGACATAAATGAAACTATTTCCTCCAGGTTGGTGAAGCTTCTTACCAGAAACATCACAGAAATGTTATTCAAAACAGCAAATGGAACTTCCGAAAATGTTCCAAAGAAAATCAGATTTTTTTCCAAGAGAGAAGGGCGAGAAGCACGAGTCTTGACTGAGACTGTTCAAGTGAAAAGGAAGTTAAATTGCCATTTCATACGCTCGGTGTCAGAGGGTAATATTTCCTGGACATGCCAGAGGAATTACACAGGTCACCCCAACCCAGCCGTAATAAAACTTGCAAAGCTGCAAGAAACGATGCTACGATAAACCGTGAAAACCCTTCATTCTGTACAGAAAACTTGGGTTTGAGACGTTTCCCTCCATCCTGACACTCTCCTAAGCAGCTGCCTACAACGCAGCCCTGCCCATCCGCAGCAGCCACCTCTGCGAAATATTAAAAAAAACCCAATAAAAATTTAAAATCTTTGCCTTGATGGCAGGTTGGTTTTTTTATGCCAAATGACTAAATTGCTACCAAGTTTTTTGCGTGTTTAACACTCAAGCTACTTTTGAAACACATGCGTAGCTTTTGATAGAGAGTTTCTACTCTGGATTCAGCTCTCCCTTTGAGCTGACTGATTCTTGCAACGTGGACTTCAACAACTGCTGAAAGTTCAAAAGAAGGGATGAACAAAGCCTCCGTCCCTGGAATAAGCCACCGATTCATGTGTTCAGTATTTCAGAGCAAGACAGGCAGTTTCAGTAGCAAATTTGTAATACAAATTTTTCTTCTCTGCATTCTTGAACTGCAAGAAAATTGGTGCTGATGAGCCATAAACCAGTTGTAAAAATCCTGTTCAGACCTGACGGCTGTATTTACATTTTTGTTCATTCTCCAGGCATTGTACTAACTTAGTAAAGCAGAAACAGAACTATTTTCCTCAAACATACAGCTTGATGTTGTTACTGTGTAAAATAAGCTGACCTCCAGGCTTCTGGCCACACAGAGGCTTGCTAACACGAGCTATCACAAGATCAGCGTGCACAAATACACGATGAGGGCATTCCTGCGCAAAGGACTTGGGGGTGTTGGGGGACGAGAAGCTCAACGTGACCCAGCAATGTGCGCTGGCAGCCCAGAAAGCCACCC
>VXBL01010283.1:92842-116251 GCA_013400195.1 Aramus guarauna
GATTCTATGAGCTGTTTGGAAACAACAGTTTAACTGACAGGCACCACTCCAAATACTCTAATCAGAAAGCACTGAATTGAGAAATAAATACTGAGAAATTAATTATGAATATGTAGACATTACACATATGCATATTTAGTTAAGAGACTCAAACCCAGCATTTTTGGGGAAGATAATTTAAGCTGACCTGAATGATACGCACCGAGGTAAATTATTGAAAGTCCTTTTCCAACAAAAGATAAACTGGTATTTTCATTATCTTTACAGTTGCTGCCAAGTACATTCAAAGACAAGCTAGCATGAAGCCAATTTTTAATCCACTCACTTTGTGTCTAATAAGGTGTGAGTTAGCGCGCTTGCAGGTGAATAAGGAACGTGTTAAATATGTTGTTTCTACATAAGTCGCTGCATAAATGAGCTCTGTTTCTGTGTGGGCGGTTAAGGTAAGAGAAGAAAGGAATATTATGACTGCACCAAAGCAGCTCATTTGAGCTCAATGGCAATGATTATTTATTTTTTAGCCCAGCAGATGACTTATTTAACTATCAAAATTATCCTGGAAGCTATCACTGATTCTGGCTGCTCGACAAAGCAAACAAACCACATCTATGACAGGACTCTAATCTGTTTTCTGTATTTGCCGTTCTTAATTCAAGGGAGAAAACATCGTAATATTTTGGTTTTTAAGTTGACAGTCAATTATTAAGAAATGATCCAAAGAGTTTCACAGGGCTTTACTGTGATGGATGACTAATGCAGTTCCAGACTACCCAGCGCAGAACTCGGCTGCGATTTCTCTTTCCAAACATGCCGAGCGTGTATAACTGAACATCTCTTGATCGCTGTTCTCTAAAGATCTTGTTCTGTGTAAATGCTCTCAGGAGAATGCAATCTGGGTGGCAACAGGAAAAATTCTCCCCAGGAAAACTGTCTAGTTTCTTTTAACTTAATACCACTCAGGACTAACCAAAAATAATAACCATTCAGTTTTGTCATTATTTTGGAAGCAAATCTTGAGCCTGACAACTTATATATGCTGTAAGTATTCAGTTACAAAGGATCTTTCAGTAAAAACTTACCCTGCTGGAAGTCTCCAGTAAAAACTGGAATGTGTTTTGGACAGCTTGGCACGTCTCTAGCTCAGTCCTGCTGAATGCCATTAAATAATCCTTAAGGTGATCATATACATTTCCATCAAGAGCCTGCACGAGGGAAAGAATTTGAGAAAATTAAGAAAGGAATGAAGAAAAGCAAGGTGCACTTTTGTATACGAGTCATTAATACTCGTGTTTAGATTTGTAAGATGCTCCTATAACGTCTTTTAACACACGTTCACCTGTAATTATTCGCCTGGATAGTGACAGGTGGACATCTTTCATTTTGGACACGGAGGAATGACGGTGCTTTATTTCCATTAGATGGCACCACAGAGCACCGTAACGGTATCACATTCTACGAAATGATTTCCACCCGGTTGTGTAACACACCCATAGCAGAGCAGTGAGGTCAGGTTTGGATAAGTGAATACGCTCAGGGAGATGTCATCGATGTCAAGAAAGGGTCCAAGTAACCACAAGGAGTTCTACCGGCCGGAGCACTCTTCGAGTCACCGTACCAGACTCCAAATGACATTACCAAGACACCCAACGTCCGTCCGCTTCCGATACACAGCGATACGCTTATTCAAATCTGCTAATCAACACCTGCCACTTTACAGAAGCACAACACGTCTCTTCTGTGCACAGAAGTACCAGATACACAGCAAAAAATTTATCGTCGACTCGGTAGTTACCAGAGGGCAACGTCAAAGTTCAAACTCAAAAGCCCTGTTGTAACCAGAGCTGTAAAATCCCACTGCAGGGCCTAGGTTACACCGAGGTGTAATGTACGTTCTGTACTAAGCGTGTACAACTTAGCAAGCGACTGACAATTTCATTTAAATATTTGACTCTGGATATATTTAAACATATACTATATATATGTTTAAATATACCAATTTTTCACAGATATCCATTTAAATAGTATATTCATTGAAATAATGTATACTAGATTTCAACAGATTCAAGAATGCATTTCTATATAAAACTGCAGTTAATTATTTAAATAATTTTGAAAAGTCAGGGGGGAAAAAAGGGCAAATCACGTATGGCTTAAGAAATCATTTCTGTCCCGGCAAAATCAAGCCTGACTTTTAAGAGGAGGCTAACAGACACATGTAAAGCAGACAAAAATCACTCAGAACTGACAACCAACAGCAGAAGAGATTTTCCTTCTGCAAAAAAGGTTCACCCACCATCAGCACACAGCTACAGCACCCACCAGATGAAATGAAAGCTTCAGACACAGACATCCTCGGTAAAGGATGCTTTGAGGAAAATAAGAAAATTGTACGACAAATACTCGTGTCCAAAATTTTATATCCAAAATCCACTTTATACTAAACTCTTTCTTCAGCCTCCACCTACCAAGTGTAAAGCTCTTCCTAGCACAGGCTTCATTTTTGCCTTCAACCTTAAGACATTAATTAAACCTGCTTCAAAACTTTGCTAGCGCAAAACTACAGCCCATCAGAAAACAAACAGATAAACCGCCGGGCCAAACCGGCAACGAACGTGGGAATTTCTTTCAAGGCACCACAACGTAGCCGGCTCATTCAGCCGTGCTGCCAGCTCCCCGCATCAAAGGCCGGTCTCGAGGGGTCAGCAGCCAGGGCAGCTCTTTGAGGCCCCCAGCCACGGGAAGGCTCCGTTCAGCGAAGGAAGATGCACCGTACGGCTGGGAAAGAGCTATGGGTTAACTACAAGGCACTTCCAAGTGATGGCAGCTCGACCGAATACGTTGTCAAGCATAAATTTTTTTTTTTTATAAATTATTAAAAGAATTATGTAAGACGAGCTTACGGCCGGGATGTTCAATTGATAAAAATGTCGGGAAATTCCCAACCGCAAATCCCTAAAAACCTACAGCGATGCACACACGCAGCTTCAGTTCTTGTCTCTCTCGGTACCGGCACAGTTTTACCGGAATTCATCCTGCAACGCACATTTAGTTCGTAAGGCGTAGCCCTAGGTTAGCAGGAGGATTTTAACTCTTCGTGTGCTTTTCTAACGCTAAAGGGACAAGCCCTCAGCATCAGAGTTATCTGAGCGCCAAAGTTAGCATCCCCTTCCAAGGGCATTGATTTTCAGATCCCACCAGCAGGTCTGTCTTGGACTTTCAGAGAACTCAAATGATGTATAAAATTGCCATGACTGGTTGGGCTCTCCGGAGAATCGCTGTACGATGCTGGCAATTTGGAAATTCCCCAAAACCAGAACTTGCAGACTTTTATGATCGAGCGTATCTGTTCCTAAAGCTTTTCAGATCAAACACCGGGCCGGAGTGCAACTCTGCTACTAAATGTAAATAAATAGTTTAAACTTGGCAAAGCAATTATAAATGCTTGGTTTGCAAAGCAGCTGTGATTTTTTAATTCCAGCGTGCTATAACGGGTTTTTCAGAGTTCGATCCCCCTGCCTTCATATCAAGCCCATATGTTCTTTTTATGTCAAACCCAGCAGGAGGGCTTGATGTCATTTCACTTAAGACTGCCACGGCGCAGACGTCTACGTCGGACTTTGTCACTCGAGGTCCTTTTTAGAGTCAATGGAGAGAAGCTGGTACTTCTGCGGTGTGATTCATCTCCCTCTAAGATAGATGGCTAAAATAGGTCAGACGAAACGCAGCGTGCCAAGCGCCTATTCCTCTTCACTGACCGTAAATAGCGCCCAGACAATTAGCTTAGATATACACGTCTACACGGTTGGTCATAGCAAGCTGGGTGAGATGAAGCCCATCTCAACGCGTGTTTGTTCTCCACAACTATTATCTACCGAGCACTAGGAATTAATTCATCTATGGTTGCGTTCTGCAGTTCCAGGAATATAAAAAGACATACAAACATTAACTTCATGATTTCCCCACTCCTCTTGCAATGACCACAGCTCTGAAGCTCTGTGCTGAGATGCCAGGATACCCCCCGCAGTGTGATACAGAGATGTAGAGGAAAGATATACACGAAAGAACATCAAAGAAAAGCGTGGCAAAACACGAGGAAGCATACAAATCTGTCAGCACGTGAAAACTGCGTCACAGCCTTTCTCTTTTCATTAATTAAAAGCGGTTTCAATATGATGAAGTTCTTAAATACCGATGAGAGTTGCCAGAATTGAAGTTATTAAAGTCGGCGCAATACGAGCCAAACACGTTTGTCAGCCGAGGAAACCCATGGCTAAGCGTGCAGCTCCAACACGTGCTAAAAAACTCACCGTCGCGCAGAAAACGTGACAATCCCATCAGATACAGGATTAGAGACCAGGTCGGTTACAAATTGCTTTCAATGATAACGTCTCTATTCATTCTATAAAATGGTAATTATGATATCAAGCTGGATATGTTAATAATAAAACAAAAGATTTGACTTGCTGAACTATACGATATAAATTAACGTACACATGGGATTTTATAACACCAAATTTGAATCTCATTTACTTCCCAACACTGAGCCAAACCACTGAACATCACATTTCGGGTCTGAAATAAAGTCTTTTCAAAATTTCTGATCATACACCTTGAAGAGGAAATAAAAAAAAAAACCAACAAACCAAAAATAAAATAAAAAAAACCAATAGACATTATTCCACTACAATGGCTTTTGTTCTCTTTCTGAATCTCAAAAGATTACTAAATCACTTACTGTATTACAATCAGACTGAAAAACCTGCCTTTTTCCAACCTCAAAAGGAAATCAAGATTTTTTAAATTTTTTTTTAAAAACAAATCTGGCATCAGAACTAAGGTAATACAAAGTTAAGTACACAGAATTACAATTTCCAAGGAGATAAAAAAGTCAGTGTTTTTGAAGAAATAATTTCTTTGCAGTGGAATTGTCATACTTAAGGTACTTCTCCACCTGAGTCCGAGCTTTAGCAGACAATGGGTGAAATCAGGACTGAGAAAAAATGAAACCGTTAACAAAGGCAATGGATACACAACCAAATTAAAGTATATTTTTGTAAGAAATTCTACGCATTAATTTGAATCAATGAAATTACATACGTGGGAGATGGGGAGAACATTTTTCTGATTTCAACATAAAGTTTCAAATATAACATAACATAGTTCTCCCAGGAACAAAACTTCAGTCCCAGTTTAGATCATCACTTTGAGAAGGTTTTTCTTTTTTAATTCAGGAGATTGTGTTACACATTTTAGGAACTCACATGCGCTGGCTTTTATCATTCTACACTCTATAAAGATTTCCTCAAAAGTGAAGATGTAAATAAAACTATTTTAGATATTGTTAGTACCTTTGGTTGCCTTTGGGACGTTGTTCTTAATCTAAGATGACAATGGTGTAGAGAAGACCCCGTGTTGAACGTACCATGTTCATTCCTGTAACTTCGAGGTCTCTTCACTAGAACATTGACAGGTCTCAGTCACACCCCACTTAAAAATTACCATTTCAATTTCTTGGAGAAGACAGAGAACAAGCTAAGCTATTTTGTATTTTTTTATTTTAAAAGACTGATTGCTTCTCAAATCCCAAAGGAAAAATGGAAAAATCTGACCGATGCCTAACGCAGACCAGAATCGTGCAAAGGCACCAAGGCCGGCTCTTCCATTTTATCTCATTTATTTCCAAAACATTCCTGTTATTCTGTTCGTGTTTGTCTTGCACAGAAACTATTAAGCTGTGCTGAAGCTCTGCAGAATATTTTTACAGTTTAAATTCAGGTGCTCAAATTAAACCTCTCATTTATTGATCGGAATCCACGAGCCACCGAAACCTGGACCTTACAGTACTAAGTTAAAAAACCACAATTAAAACCGCACTTGTAAAGCTATGGGGGTTTTCACTAATTTGCACTAGTCTCATCTGCATCATCACCGCCTAGAAATCATTTTATATTTTTAAACACGAGCACTTTTTTATTTTTACATATTTTTGAACACCCTAACCCTCACTGGACCCCCATTCTTTCAGTAGGACGACCATGGTGGATCAAATTAAGGTTTCATTCCTAAACAGCCATCTTTTCAGGAGTTGATGCAACTCAACAGTTTACTTGCGCTAATTTTGCCTACGCCGAGCATTAAAAACCTTGCCAAATGCTTCGTAAGCTGCCACCGCCGTGTCAGAAACAATATAGCTGATGTTGAAGGTAAAGAATTTCCTTACGTGGGTGGAGATAATACAACAAAATTAGAGCTGACCCTGCCCCACCCGGACTGCAGTCTGAAAATGAAAAGATAAGGAAAAGTTTTAAATGAACCAAACAAAAATCATTGTGTTTGAGGAGTGATAACTTTGTAGAAAAGTCAATGGTAACGTGACATTTTCCTGTTCAGTACTCAAAGCAAAATCCCCAAATAAAAAGGGAGATCTGGATCAGAGATGCTGCCTTCTATCTATTTTAGGTAGACTATTAAAAATGAAAATTAATTCTTATATCACCCATTCTCATTTGCAGTAGAAACCCTGCTTTCCAAAACATCCGTGATGTTTTCTGAAAACACCCAGTAACTCATTAAGAACAGGGACTCTATTTTTCATCCTGTGTTTTCCGTAACACTAGTCTGTTCTTCTTACTTAACGCTAAAAAAACCCCAAAACAAACAATAAAAATTACATAACGTGCACGCTGAGTAAAACTTTTTGAGTGTTTGTGTTTCAAACTTATGCTTATAATCCATTAAATAAACGGTACGCTCTCATGGATGGTGCAGCCTGGGAATTTTCAGTTGAATGATTTTGGTAAATGAGACTCCAAATGTTTTAATTTTGATATGCAAATAGCTCAGAAGATAAAAAGGAATATAAAAAGGAAAGGTTGGGGTACGTACAATAGTAGCTAAATTGTTAACAGGAATTATTACTGTTAAAATATTACCTTAAGCATCCTTCTGGGTCTATGAGAGGTTAAGAACAAAAGTAGTCTGTATGTATTTTATCCCCAGCACAGCGATGGATCTCGCATTGTTTGACGGTAAAGGACAGAGTATTTTAAAAACTCATCTAAAACTCCGAAGCGAAAAAGGCAACAACTTGAATCAGCTGGCTTTGCCGAACTCAGCAGTATTCGGATCAGCGAGACGTAACAGCATTTCCCAAGGCCGTTGGGAGAGAAAGGAAGGAAGATCAGGAAAACCCATCCTTTGCAGTTAACAGTTACATTCCTCAGTGATTTTCCCTTCAAAATGCTGATTTCCTGGAAGTAATTTATTCTCGGCATCGATTTCTCCTAATATCGAAGAGGAGCTCCCTTTAAGTCGTTTTCTTTTTAAATTCTTCCATCACTGCAGTGTTTGTCACTGCTGAAATATCCTTCTTCTCCATCGAGACATCCTAACATAAAAGTAAATCAGGTCTCCCAAGTATTTGTCAACAAAACGCGACTTCTGGATATAAATTACCAACAAGCCCAAGATCAAAGCAACAGAAGCGTCCCTGAACAGCACGCCTGCAGCAACCGCGTAGCTGCTGTCATCAAACCAGCGCGAGCTTCTGCATTTCTCAGTCATCGCAATCCTGTAGGAACAACCGCGCAGTGTCTGAACCCATCACGATGCTGAAGTCTGAAGTCTGACTTAAGAATGACGGGAAGCCTGTTGCCTAGCCTGCCCTTTGCAGGCTCGGTATTTGATAAAAAAAAAAAATCCCATTTTTCTGCTAAACTGTATGTGCAAGAAGAGAAAACCGCAAAGGAAAGCTGATTACAAAAATCTACCTTCTTCTCCGGATCCTTCTGGATCTTCCTCAGCCTACAAGGAGAAAGGACCACCTAAGCTGAGCTCTGGAAAATCCGAATTTCAAGTTAGCAGTAGTAGAGCCACACAGTTTGCATCCAATGCGAACCAGCGCTAAGCTAAGGCTATTAAATTATCTGTATCCCAGGATAATCTCGCACGTCCAAAGCTGCTGTAGCGCTAAGCCTGCTTTACAGTGAGGTCCAGATCCAACTCATTCTTGGTGAAGTATCACTAGCTAGTCCTCCACGTGAACATCTGGAATCTAGCAGGGTCCCACGAAAGGGAAACGCAACGACCCAAAAGAAGATACATCCGGACAGAGCGAGGAAAGCTTCTATTTAATTTGGGGCAGGCAGCTGCTCCTCAAAATGCAGAGGATGGGACTGAAACTTGATTTTTCTCAAACAATGGCTGCTATGCAGCTACCTGGGATACAAACAGGGAAAAAAGCTTTCTAAATAACAACAGGGTTCCACCAGCATTTGCACCTTGCCTAACGTTTGCATGCCTGCGCCGAATATTGTTCATCTGCCCACACTGGCGTCCCCACTTTGTAAAAATGAAGTAGTACAGCACAAAGACGCTACTTTCACTTGAGTTTCCCAATTAAAACTAGTTTTGATTGCTTCCTCTGCCACATGGCAGCTTCAGTTCAGCTCTGGATGTCAGTAGATACCAACCCTAAAGTACAGGTGGACAAGCCAAGTGTCCCGGGCACCTCAGTAGTCCTCAACTCCTGCAGCCCGTACTTTCTTTGAACATCAAGCGTTGTGAGATACAAGGTATCAGCCGAAACAAATAAAAAAGGCAGGAACTTGCAGACGCTGGTACTTTGTGAGTCCTTACTGCACTTACAGTACACTCTTCTACCTCCCCAGCCACCAACCTGTTCCTATCTCTTTGAAATTAAGGTTTTGGCCCAACAACTCAAGACTCCCTAGAGGAAGGTCCTCTTCCACCTCTCTGACTTCCGCTCCTTCTTGCAGTTTCATCGAAAATAATTTGAAGGAATTTTTATAACTGTCTCGCTGTACTGTTGCTGTCAAGCTAATTCGCTTCTCGTGTTTCCTTTTCTTTTTTCTTAGATCAACAACCCGCATGCCTGCACGTATGTGGAGATGTGGTGCTTAGGTGGACATGGCGTAGTGGTAGACTTGGCAGCGCTGGGTTAAGGGTTGGACTCAATGATCTTAAAGGTCTTTTCCAACCTAAATGATTCTACGTTCTTCAGAAACACATTCTTAAACAGCCAACTGTGAACAAGGAAGTGAAAGATATTCCAGGGCCATATCCGCACTGCTCAGGAACAGAGAAATGGTAACAAAAATCTGGGAACGAGTGCAAATAAACCAAAAGGTAGGAAAAGAATATAATGAAAAACGCTGCAAAACTTGTTGTCTATTTTACCAACAAACTCTGCAGAAACTATCTTTGTTTTCTCTTCCCCCCCCCAACCTAGAGAAGGAACTTTCATCGCGTCAAACATGGGAACAATAAACACGAGAAGACAGCAAGTGCCCTGACTTCTGTTTGCTCACCTTTCAGCTCAGCGCTCGTAAACACACTTTGCACTTTCCCTTACCCCAGAGCTTTGTATTTTCTAGTGTCAATAGTTTTGGGCTTGTTTGCAAGTTCTTTGTCTGGTCTCATTAGTCACTTGATGATTGTTCTGCACATCATTTTGTTCCTTTACAATTTAAGCAGGGTCATTGTTTTTAATGACAAAACCTTTGTTGCCCGTGCACTGAAGTCTACCAGAGCACAGAAAAACATGGAATGGCCACCAACAGATGCCCATCACCCTCCCCCAACCCAGAGACAAAGTCCCTTTAAAACAAATATAAGCAAAATGAATATTAACTACTGCTCCTAGATTTGACTCCACAGATCTCACGGTGGTGCCCTCTTTGTCGCATTAATGACGAGGGTCGGGTAGGTGAACACAGGAACGGAAGGAAATCTCTTCAGAATTCCTTGCCCCATGATTCAGCCAGCCATGAGAGTTACCTGATAAAGACAGGATTAAATTAACACTTCAGGGTTCAAGAATAATTCCACTTAAATCAGTGGGAATACCCTGATGTGAGATGCCATTAGAATGGAAAAATCAGATCTTCAACAATTCTATTGTACAACGCTTAAAAAACCATGGAGGATGAAAACAGATTCTTTATAATCTTAAAAATCATAGAATCACAGAAGGGTTTGGGTTAAAGCCCATCGAGTTCCAACCCCCTGCCATGGCCAGGGACACCCTCCACTAGCCCAGGTTGCCCAAAGCCCCATCCAACCTGGCCTTCAACACTGCCAGGGAGCCAGGGGCAGCCACAGCTTCTCGGGGCACCCTGGGCCAGGGCCTCAGCACCCTCCCAGGGAAGGATTGCTGCCTCACAGCCCAGCTCCATCTCCCCTCCTGCAGCTTCAGGCCATTCCCCTTGGCCTGTCCCTCCCTGCCCTTGGCACCAGCCCCTCTCCAGCTTTCCTGGAGCCCCTGCAGGGACTGGAAGGGGCTCCAAGGTCTCCCCGCAGCCTTCTCTGCTCCAGGCTGAACCAGCCCAACTCTCTCAGCCTGTCTCCAGAGCAGAGGTGCTCCAGCCCTCCCATCATCTCCGTGGCCTCCTCTGGCCTCGCTCCAACAGCTCTGTGTCCTTGTCCTGGGTCCTGTCCTTTTTCTGACATGACTAATTTCCAATAAATTGCACTGGTGCAATCATCTTTGCTGTTGTACTTTCTTGTTCTCGGAAAAAAAAAATCATTCTGGCTCAGATCCAATGCACAGAAGAAGGCTTTGTGGCACACTGTCACCATCACGTTACCTTCATATCTGAAGAGTACTCTACACCGTTCCTGCCAATAATATTTGGCTTCCTTCACGCAGAAAAATGTATATTTAAATCGTTCAGCATTTTGCCACTGATTTCTGCTATTCAAAGATTCTTATGCTGATCACATCATCATCATCATCATCACGACTGCTTAACAGCAGTGGGGTATGCGGTATACACATAGCAGCTGGTATAACAATAGCAGCTGGTTTTCTTCTTGTTTCTTCAGGAGGAAAATGTACCCAACAATGAATTATTTTGTTGCTCAGTTTAAAAAAAAAAAATATATATATATATTGACCTAATTTGGAAGGTAGGTTAAAGAAATGTACTTTGCTCAAGAATGGGCTACAACCACGATGATTCTTAGCTCCTACAGGAATTAATCACACACACAGAGACTCATTTCCAAGAAAGCTCTTGAAATTTTTCCCTACTACATATTCGCACGGTCTCAAAGGTGTGGATTTACCAGTAAGTGTCCATATAAGCCTTCATACATATATGAGGCTACAGCTGAAACACCCTTGACTCCGACACCCTAGCTCTTCTGGATAAGTCTCAAAATCTTCTATGTTCCACAAGAGTACAGACCAAGGAATAGAAACCTTAAATGGACACAAATTTGCATGTGAAAATGCATTTCATACCAAACCTCGTGTTTCTTAACAGTTAAAAATACACCCATGGCAGATAAAATGCATTACAAAAAGTGTAAAAAAATATAAACTCAGGTACTGATCACATGCATTCCTCATGAGCCCTTTTTTTTTTTTTTACTCTTTTGCATCCTTCCATTTTTTCAAGCATCTATTTTGCCATTGCCGGTTTTAGGTTTTGTTCGGTTGATTCAATCTCTGTATTAGCATTTTAACTGCAGTTAATTTTTTGTCCCGTGTGCTTTTCATTTGCTTCTTCAAATAAATCTGTTTAACAAAACCTTTTCTGCTCCAACACAGGCTGTTGTTCCCAATTGCTATTTGGATTTATCACTTCCATATGGTTTGGGTTTTTTTTTTCTGTACATGGGTTTAAAGTTACCTGTCACTTCCAGCAGTGAACAGGCTTTTCAAAACATGTTCACAAAATAACTTTAGCGATGGCAATGCTGCAACATTAAAAACTTCAATAAATTTAATCTCTTACTGAGCATTTCAGATTCTTATCATGCCAAACATGCATAACCTGCAGTTTGATGTGGTTCTACAAACGTAACGTTGTGCCTGATCCACAACGTAAATGGTCTTCTCAGAATAATGCAGACATTTTCCAACTCAAATTAAAATGTGGGGGTTTAAATTTTATGTTAACATACGAATTAATTAAACAGTATGAAAAGGGCAGAGTGTATTTCATAGAGGGAATCCCACGCTCCTGAAAAGGCACTCTGCTACAGGATTACTAAATACTCTTTACTAGTCATACTAAAAATTAAGGACCAAAACAAGCAAAACTATTTTTAGGAATTTTTGTAATCTACACAAATAAGCAACATGTTCTTAAAAGGAAAATGGCTCAGAGTCACAGTACTGTGATTATTGTAATAATTATAGAATCAGAGAACAATGACAGAAATTATCTCAAACAATAAAGGAAAAAACATCGTGGGGGTATGCCAAAGGTATAGCAGCTGCATTGCAGCACAGAAGATTAATTCGTGTTTCCCAAATATCGCTCGGGAATTCCACGTGCCAATTATGCTTTATTACTTTTAGTAGTCCATTCTCACTTATTCCCAGGGGAATCACGCTAACAATTTCTGCCTGCAGTCCTTATAAGCACCAGTGGGTGAGGAGAAAGATCATTTTAGTCTGAAGCCTGTAATTAAAAATATTGTGAAAGGTTTCTCCCTTTTAAACAGATTCCCCCCACTCCCAACACAAAGACCGGCACAAAAAAACCCCCGCAGTACAAGCAGTATTCCGAAACAAGTACCGATGGCTTCACTGGCCGTACCATGTTCTCCAGAAGCAGACAGTGTAAGTGTCTACTCGGTGACACACGACAGTGATGGGTAACAAAAACCAACAGAAAAGTGAACAAAATGGGCTCCAGTAGTGTTAAACTACCTTTTAACGAAATCACTTCTTAACTGTGGCCTGATTGGAAACACCTACTTATATTTTACTCTCATAACATCATTTATTTGATGAATGTAATTGCATTAAAGCAAGCTTCTTTTCCAACTTATTTCAACACACTCTATGATTAACGCTCAAACCTTTTTAAAAACTACTTAATTTCACAATAATGATGTCCTACCGACACTATCTAGTCAGAACAGAGCGAGCAATGTTTAAATCACGACGGAAGGCATGTTCCGAGAATCTGGTAGGCTTGGGATTTCTTCGATACAAGGCTATCTTTAATACCTTGTCTTTGCTATTAAATAAATTGAGATTTTCACCAAAGTTTACTCGATGAACACTGTCTCTGATATCCCCTTTTAAATTTGAAATGGGGCTTCCTGACCCAACTAGATGGCAGAGTCTGTGAACGTCGATACACAGAATTTCAACAGAGACATTCGTACCTGAAATCACAGATGCGTATCATAGAAATACACTGTAATAATCTAACTGAGTGAATGCCCATTGAGAAGAGCAAAGCCTGACAGGAGTGGGTCAACTATTTAAAACTTGTTCAATTATTTGGGTATACACATAGTCACAAGTATTTGTGAAGATTTTACTTAGAAGAAAGATGCTTCTCACTCAGATTTGTCATCTTCTTTTTATCCACCTTTTTCTTAGGAGTCCTTATCATTTTTAATTGCTGTTTTATTAAATTGAATTCTCATCTATTAAATTAAATCATTATATCTAAGGTCTAATATAAACCACTGAACAATTTGATTAATAGAAGCAGTTTAAACATTTTATTTCTAATATTCTTGAGCTTGAACTAGAAACCTTATACCTACCTATTTCCACACACCTGGTTTTATACTTCAGTCAAAAGTAGCTCCTCCAAATAAATTTAAGCACCAAAAACTAGGATACTGCCACGATTCTTTCAAACAAATTGCCTTCCAGTATCTTTAGATCATTTTCACCTCCCATAACTTGGAGTTATGTGAGATTTAAAGCCTTTGAACCTAAGCATTTAAACCTTCCTGAAGGTTTTGAAATCCATGAAGATTTTTAAAAGGGATGAATGGAAGGGTGCTACTTGATGCTTCGGGGCGATGCCGCTGCCAACGGGGGAAGCGGGTGTGCGCACAGCAGACGGGGTTCTGGTGAACCAGCTGCACTGAGCAGGTTCTTCCCGTTACCCATGAGCAACACGGGGTACACCAGAGAGACGTTATTTCCGTTAATTAGCATTCAAATCCTATGAGCAGTTACCTTGGTGCTTCAACGATTTGTAAACCATTACAAAATAATATCCTCGTTCAGCTGGACTGCGCTGTTCCAGCTAGTCAGTCGTCTGGCATTACAGATCTAATGAATCTACCGGGAGGGAATATTTGCTTCCCTTCCACGACAAGGGGGTTTATCCTAGCTATAAAGCCTTTTTAGCAGAGATGACAACTTGAACAGATGGGAATTTTTTTTTTTTCCTGTATGAAAACTAGCAGGTAGACAGACAAATCATATTGCAGGATTCCCCCTCCTCCTCCTCCGCTGACCGAGCTTTTCGGCCAGCTTCCCAAGCAATTATCTCCCTAGCAATTTGTAAATGCTAAATAGGAATTTCTTACCTCCTAATGCCCTTCTGTGGCCTAGTTCCAATGGCGCATGGATCAGCTCCGTTCATCTCCCCGCAGACCAGCTCACAGCACAGGAACGCTTCTCTCTGTCGATACCAGTTGCTGACGGAGCTATTTACCAACCTCTCAAAAGGAGCCGAAACCCAACGTTGTGTGTTGGCCTTGGAGCATGCGCCGCAAACCCGGGCACCCATAAAGGTTCACAAGCACGAGCCCAGAATTCAACGGCAGGAAGGGATCCCAAGGCAGGGAAGTTTTCTAAAGACTGTGCCAAAACCACAGCTCAAACAGCCACTGTCCATGCAGGCCATGACAACTGATGACCAGCTCCTCACCTCCATCCATCCATACCAGGAAACACCTCCACTACCACCCAATGAACTCACTTTGAAACAGAAGCAAAGCTTTTGAAGATGAAAGAATAAAATGTATCTCATAATTTGACAGCCGTACCCCTATGTAAACCTTCTCAATTCTGTAAAAACTCTTGCCGGGTTTGTCTCCCTCCAGGGTGCCATCAGCATGCAAAAAAAGTAATAGAATAGAAGCCATTTTTCCAGTAACTTTTTTTAGGATTTAATTACACTTCAAATTCAGTGTGACATTTTCCACCTTACGCTTATTGGGCTTATGCTATTTTGGGTCTTATCTCCTTCTTAAAATTCCTCTACCTCTTTCATCAGTTAAGTCACTCAGAAATGTTTTCTCCTACCACTGACATACAAGACTCTACATCAGCCCTCGCAGTCTCCATCAAAAGATGGTTGTTATAACATTTTGCCTTCTAAACCACTTTCCGCATTCCTTGAAGACAACAAAATCCATAGCAAGATTGTGCTTCAACCACTTTTTAAATTTTTTTCTACCATTCCTAGAGGCTTTGGTAGAAGATTAAAGCCAGCTCATCATTGCCACTAGCTCCGACGCGTCCAGATGACCACTTTCAATTTGCAACCTGTGTTGGCTACGTTTCACCAAAACTGAAATATCTAGCAAGGCAGCTACGCAACCAGATATTTCATTTTTGATGAAGCAGCAGTTATTCACAGAAACCTTTGAATTTCCCTTTGAATCATCCAACGGATCATCCGAGCGTTTTCAGTACCAACTCCATTATCACTTCAGTCCTAAATCCCTCTGGGGACACGGGACAGCTTGTTTCTCATCTAGACATGGTTTAGTGGTTATGGGATGGCAAGGTTAGGTTAGTGGTTGGACTTGACGATCTTAAAGGTCTTTTCCAACCGAGATGATTCTATGATTCTATGATTCTAGACGTGTAAGTTTTCCAGACCGCCATTCAAGTTATGCACATTATTAGCCCACTGGTTCAATAATGTTTATAGCTAGTATCTCCTTTAACAGGACAAAACCTGTGCACACATATTCCATTTTAAAAACAGTACGCAAGCTTTTTCCATCGTTTCAATGTAAATACAGGTAACTCACTGAAACGCTGCACGGTTACAAGTAATAGCAGATAAAAATGCTAAAAATCCAAAGCATTTCTTCCTTGTGTCTTCAATTCTTCAAGGGAATCCGGAGTTGCTAAACACAAAACCCCCGTGAACAATCTGTTTGGGATGAGCGACTCCTTCTAAAACAGGAATGTCGCGTGTTTCTAGTTAAAACTTTTCGGCGTAGCCCCACCTGCCTCCCAACCGGAGCACCCCAGGTGCTTCCTGAGTTTGGTTATTTCTCCGCACCAGGCACAGAGCGACTCCGGAGGCATGCAGGCGGCTTTCTGGCACAGCAAAGTATTTTGGGAACTGTTCTCATTGTATTACGGCACGGCTTTGAAATGAGACGGCAAAGTTTCATTTCCTGTTCAAAATGGGTAGTTTTATGACATTTGACAGAAAAATGTTGAAGCCCGAGCCAAATCCTACACGGTTTCGACATAAAATCTTTAAAATTAAAAAAAAATAAATAAATAAATTAAAAAAAAATTGTTTGAAAGTTTTCTCTTAATTCCTACAACTAGATTTCTCAACAAGATTGCCTGGATTCCTGTGAAGTACCTCCTTCCTGACCTAAACCCTTGCACCGCTTTCCCTGTGCCCTCTTCCTAGCAGCGATTTGGAATTATTTTGGCTTTCCAGTCGTTTTCCTTGTTCTCTTGCATTATGTTCAACCTTCAGCACTGATTATTTCTCTTTATTCCTTCCCAAGTTGCTCCCACTCACTGCAACGATGATACCAGCCTCCTGTTAGCTTCTCCTATAAATAAATCCATGATTTTTTTTCTACATAACCTTCTATACAGGAAATACCTTTCATCAGCATCTGTAAAATCACAGTACATTTTTTCGCAATCGACCCTTTTCTAAAGTTATTTCTGTCATAACGCCAAAGAAAAACTCACTGAGAAGGCAGAAGCATTATCAAGAAATAGTTTTATTATCCCATGAAAAATGATTATTGTTTTAAGATAATTAAGGAAATTGCCCTGATTTATCTATTAGGCTTTGCCATGCTCTGTCTTTACACTCTACACTCCCCACCCTTGGAGGAATAAATACTTAGCATAAATATTTAAGTAATTTAAGTATTTAAGCGTAATACTTCCCTGGAAATAAATAGCCTTTTTGGACCAAATGTTTAAACAAGGAATTGACTTGTGGTTAAAACACGAGGTGAGACAGAGCTGACCGACATCAGGCAAATGTGACGATCGCTCAGTTTTTCATCCGGACAACAGAAATAGTTGTGATTCAGACCCACTCTTGTGTCTTGAGTTAGCTTGGAAAGGCTGCGTGATGAGTAACGTGATTTTTCAGGGTGCGAGCGGTGGATGTGCAATCAAAAATATCAGATGCTGCCACAGCTACTGGAGGCAGTACCACTTATTGCTAAGGCCATCTAAACTTCCCTCGATTGTGATTTTGCCGAAATTACCACCAGAAGCGGTCGTCTTTCCAGCAGGAAGCCTCTTTTCACTTCCCCACAAATATTTACTCGCAGTCAGACAGAACATAAATGCTCAAAACTGCAGTTAGCACATACTCAATGGAGAAAGCCTGAACAAGAGAGCACAATTCTGCATTAATTACTCAACCATTTATGTGGATGCACCATCACACTACAAACAGGGCCTTATTAAAGGGATTCATTTCCCCACGGTTTTACGCGCACATATGAACACAGACCGACGTCCTCAGAAGGGAAAACGGTATCAGCTACTGTGAAGCCCACGGAGAGCTTCTGGAACCCTCGTATCAGGAGCTGGGCAGCTGCGTCCCTTCACGCCTTCATAGGAATGAACATGAGCAAGCAATGCAGACTCATCGACCGTCCGTAAAGGAAAGTTTCTATGCCCATCTGATACCGTAGAGAACACAATCTACGGCTGGCTTAATTGTAATTACAAAATATTTGTGGCTTGCAGCTGACAAGAAGGGGAAGTGAAACAATAGTTCTTTCGCTTACATCAATTCCCTCTAAATTTTAAAGGGAGTGTGACAGGATTTTAAAAGAATAGCTAGTACGGAATTAATAAAAGATTTATAGAAGAAAATGGAAATCTCTGGTGACTTCAAAATTATTTTATCTTAATGTTATTTTTTCATTTAGGAAAGAATCTCCATTTTAGTAAAATAATTCCCTGGGTGCTTCTAAATCATTATAAAGAGTCTAAAACAATAACGTGTGCGCAAAATGATTTCTTACAGCAATAACATTGGTTCTGCTTGTTCTGGAGTCTGCAGGAATACGCGCTCATGCAAACGTTAACTTTTTATTTACACAGGGCACACACCGGCCAGCCACGGCTAGGATAACATTCCCAAGACAACTGAAGACCTTCAGCTAAGGTCAAATGACTTTTCAAGTCAAATAGAGTCACCAGAGGAAAGAACCATTTGCTGGACACTACCTAT
Organism: Aramus guarauna; assembly: GCA_013400195.1. Lineage (NCBI taxonomy): Eukaryota > Metazoa > Chordata > Aves > Gruiformes > Aramidae > Aramus > Aramus guarauna. The sequence goes on from VXBL01010283.1 coordinate 111,049, forward strand.
TAATTTCTGGACATAAATCAAATTATAAACTGAGAACCACTAAGTCCTTAATCTTGGGTCATTTTTAGAAACACTGCCGGCTTCAGGCGAATCTCATTTGTGCAAGTCATGTTTGGTGTCTGGATTTACATTTGTTTTAAATGATCATCAAAAGTACTCGGTCAAAGCGGTGGATGACTATGCTGAAAATGTAGATGTCGGCTTCACTAAAACTTCCAGCAACGCTCATAAAGAAAAAAACCAGGATTCGTTAAAACTTGAGGACTGTTGGCTCATGCAGTTATTCCAGTTAATGGCAGAAAAAAACCTCCAGAAACTGGAAGTTAGGGGTTCCCAAACAGGATCATCTTAAGAGAACATGTTATTTCACAGAAGCATAGAGTACTTTAGGTTGAAAGGGAGATATTAGTTCAACCTCTGCTCAGAGCAGGGACAAATAGATCAGGTTGCTCAAGGTTGTGTCCAGTCAAGCTCTGAATGTCTCCAAGGTATGACATTCCTCCTCAAGCCCCTGTTTCTGTTCAACCATGGAATAGAATCTTTTTGGTTGGAAAAGACCCTTAAGATCATCAAGTCCAGCCATTAACCCAGCGCTGCCAAGGCCACCACTAACCCACGTCCCCCAGCACCACATCTACACGGCTGTTAAATCCCTCCAGGGATGGGGACTCCACCACTGCCCTGGGCAGCCTGATCCAGGGACTGACAACCCTTGCGGTGAAGAAATATTTCCTCATCTCCAACCTAAACCTCCCCTGGCACAACTTGAGGCCATTTCCTCTTGTCCCATCGCTTGTTCCTTGGGAGAAGAGACCGACCCCCACCTGGCTACACCCTCCTGGCAGGGAGTTGTAGAGAGCGACCAGGTCTCCCCTCAGCCTCCTCTTCTCCAGGCTCAACACCCCAGGTCCCTCAGCCGCTCCTCATCAGACTTGGGCTCCAGACCCTGCACCACTTGGTTGCCCTTCTCTGGACACGCTCCAGCACCTCAAGGTCCTTCCTGGAGTGAGGGGCCCAAAACTGACCCCAGCACTCGAGGTGCCGCCTCACCAGGGCCCAGTACAGGGGGACGATGGCTGCCCTGGTCCTGCTGGCCACACTGTTGCTGATACAAGCCAGGATGCTGTTGGCCGCCTTGGCCACCTGGGCACACTGCTGGCTCCAGCCACTCTGCCCCAAGCCTGTAGCGTTGCCTGGGGTTGGTGTGCCCCGAGGGCAGGACCCAGCACTGAGCCACGTTGACCACCTTCATGGCAAAACTTTTTCCTTATATTTAATCAGAATTTCCTGTGTTCCAATTTATTCCTTGCCCACCACGTCATCACTTTCAAAAAAAAAAAAAAAAAAAAGCCTGGCACAGTCTTCTCCATACACTCCCCACTAGGTCGCTGTAGATCATCATGACTGTTAAGATCTCCCTCTCTTTTTCTTAGGCTGAGCAAACCCACTCCTCCTTAGTCCTCATGACTGCCAGAACTGCCAGGCCTCATGACTGCTCATTCCTCAGAAGCTAGACAGATCTCTTCCTCTCTCAGAACCTCTTAAGACTGAGTTTAAACACAGGTAAAGAAGTGAAAACGGCAAACATTACCTCGAATTTTAAAAACCAATCTCTCAAATTCAAAAAGCAATGCTGTAATGTTTTTTGGTATCACCCACGCAGAAGTAAAGATCTGTTCTGGGGGAATTACGTACCATGAAGTTTCTGTTTAAACCTGCTGTATCACTACAAGAACTCTGATCAGGAACAAGACTCAAATGATACAATTGCACTTCCTCGTGTCAAGCAAACGGGAAAGTACAGAAGAAACAGAAAAGGTGACTGATACTTACAACATTATAAGAAAAACCTTACTAAACCCACAAAGACAAAAAAATAGCAAAGCACACTGGCTTTTCACACTATTCCTCCAACGCGGTCCTCCCACACCAAAGACCACACTAGGTATAATATGAAATAAATTTTTAAAAATCCCAACAGAGAGCTTTATTTAGAAGTACCTGCTGTTGCTGTTTGCTACCTTATGGAGAATTTTTCATTGTTTATAAAAAAAGCATCGCTATCAGTAAACAGTTCCCCAACTTTAAGATCACATTTGATTCCCAAGTGTCTGGTGTGGTGTCTTTTTGGTTTGTTGGCTTTTGTTTGTTTGTTTGTTTGTTTGTTTTTTAATTATACCCCAGAATACCATTCAGGATCGTTTAAGAGTATCTAGATACAAAGGTGACTGTATGTTTGGCACCATTCATGAAGCTCCATTGATGACCTAGCTCTGCAAAGCACTTTTGAAATCTTAAGGCAGATTTTCTTTAAAGATTTCAACTTTAAAACACAAGCATTAACGGGGAAACCCTTGAGAGTAACCGATTTTGAAGACATAGCAGAGAAACAATAGAAAATACTTTAATAAAATCTTTCACTTTGTGTCAAAGACCTCGGTTCATGTGAAGCTCAAAGAAGACAGCCCTCAGCCCCATGACCCGCGTGCACCCACACTTGTGCACCCACACTTGTGCACCCACACTTGTGCACCCACCTGCCACAGGCTGCAATGGAATAAACTGCTGAGCTGGCGCTCATGTCATCTACAAATGCTTAGACTTTGAAATCAGTTTTAGTTCTTTCTACTAAAAACAATCCAAGAATTATTTCAAACGTTCATGACACCTTTTTTTTTTTTTTGAGATCAACCTTTCCTCATTATTTGCTTTACAAAGCCGTATTCAGAGGTGATTCATGAGAGGAACTTACAGAGGAGTTAAGAGCAGAGCAGGAAAAAACCGAAACGCAGTTAAGAATCAAGTTTCTAAAATGACAGATATCAAAACAGCCCTGAATTTACTTCAACTGTCATCTGCCACTTCCTTCTGACCTCACTTTAAACTTCCGCAGCAGCCCGACCACCAGCCAGACAACTGAGCTGAAAAGGGTTTTTGCAGCCTGCACCTTACGATCAGGTGATGGCAACTGTTCCTAAGCAGCTTGTCAGCAAACTGGCAAAGAATAAAACACGAAGATTTAGTCTATGTGGGTTTTTTTTTTTCTGTTTGTTTTGTTTTTTAATTTGACTACAGAGATGGAAATGCAGAGCTCAGGTCTGTGGCACAACTTTGTTAGATCCTGATGTAAATTCTGGACAAAAAGGACAGGTATAGAAAAAGGCAATGGGATTTGTATTTTTTCTAAAGGGAGATCTAGAATGATTTTGTTTCTCATTTACTCATGGCACTGATACACTAGGATGGCACAGTAGAAGTAATTCTCAATTCTTTTCAAAATGCTGGAAGCATTTTGTAATTTCTTTCCGAGCATCTCTGTGATAGCTTTCACAGTTACACATACAGCAGAGTGAATAATTTCTTCTTCTTTGCATAAAAATGCTGCAAACCACAGCAACATATTCTAAACTACCGAAAATTATCAGAAGCTGTATGTCAGCAGGAACCCTGCTAATGAAAACATCAATTTGTTGCCTGTTACAGAAAACTAAATAAGACCACAACGTGTATTTGTGATTCACGTGTCCCAAGACAGGCCAACAGCAGCGTTGCTGAGTCAGACGGAAGGAACGCCACCGACGCTGGCTTCTTCTGAACACGGCGTCACCCACGGGGTCTCCAGCCCAACACACATCACGCTGTCTCGTCGATAGTTTCGCAACTACCTTGTGCCAGCACAAACCAACGCTGTCATTGCAAAAATATCACCACCCCTCCTTTCTCTTCAACAGCGGAATGAACTTTTATTTTATTTTATGGCTTATAAACCACTGATGACCGTGCCATTGCCTAGGCTGTCGGCAAGCCAAGAACGCATTAATGTTACCCGTCTGCCTCCGGTTCAACTTGCACAGGACGCAACGACCAACATCTGATGCGCACATCCTATAATAAACGTCAGTGTTTTGCCCTCTTCACTAAGCAGGAGTCAAGGGATGCGTGTAGCAAAAGAGTCCTTGACAGCTGGGAACTATAAAACTGAAGGCATAATTATAAAATTGCAACTTGGTTAAATATGCATGACAGCCTTTAAGAAAAGTCACAGAAATTGCCGCCTTTGGATCAAATGTCACCAAGAAAGACCTAGGCTTTAGTAAATTGAAATAAAAGGTAGTTTAATACAAGAAGCAAACAGATAGCAAAAGACAGTCAAATCAGCTTATTTATTTTAATCCACTATTTATCAATGTGTACAAGTTGACGTCAAAGTTAAGAATAAAATCGCAAGTTTTCTAGGAAAGCGGGTGCTCTCAGCAGACGCAGATGGTCCAAAGTGATGGTTTCAGAGCGCGCTACGCTACATTTCATGGCCAGAGACCGGTTGTGTTCCAGTCAAGCCAAGCCCAGCTTCAAACGAGCCAGAGGCCGACGACTCTCACACCACCAAAACCCACACAGTCCAGTTCTCATTCTGGAAACAACAACGCGATTAAAACTAAAACCTAGGAATAAATTGTTGATAATGGATGCAAACAGAAACAGGCTCTGAACCACCTGTAAATAAGCACAAGTTTTACTTCCTTACACAGTCATATAGCCAAGTATCAGCTGAAATTTCTTCACAGTTTTTGCCATTTCTAAAGTTTTCATCATCTTTGGGTAACCTAACTAGAAAAACACAGAAAGCTTCGACTCTTTAGTGAAAATCCATACTGACGGACTCCAAAGGAGCAGCCATCAGTTTATACCCAAATGCCATTGAAAGCAACTGTTCTAGACAAAGGGTGTGTAAGATCTGTCTTTAAAAAACAGAACAAAATTACTTTTTTTTTCCACTTTCCACATGATTCCTAATGGCTCTGTTGCATAACTGATACTTACGCTGAGGAGCAGGGAGATTTTGAAGGCAGGGGAGGTGGGGTACTTTGTTTTTCAAGTCGGAAGGTTACCATAGTCAACAAGTAACATTCTGAAGTATTATTTAGATAAAGGATTTATCTACAGGTTACTGAATAACTGGAAACCAGTCTGAAAATAATTTAAAATGCACATTATCTGCCACATAGAGAAAAAAATTGCCCTGATAAAAAGGTGAGGTGCACCCAATTTCAAAGAAATTCATGAAACTGGTACTGGAGTGTTTTGGGTTTGCATGGCAAGGTTTTGGTAGTGGAGGGGCTACAGGGGTGGCTTCTGCGAGAAGCTGCTAGAAGCTTCCCCCGTGTCCGACAGAGCCAACGCCAGCCGGCTCCAAGACGGACCC
>VXBL01010283.1:116691-169177 GCA_013400195.1 Aramus guarauna
ATGCTGGAGCAGACTCCTGGCAGGACCTGTGGCCCCGCGGGAGGAACCTCAGGCTGGAGCAGGGGAAGAATGAGAGGAGTCCTCCTCCTGGGGCGGACGGAGCGGCAGAGACACCGTGTGATGAACTGACCACAACCCCCATTTCCCATCCCCCTGTGCTGCTGGGGAGGAGGAGGAGGGAGAAACATGGGGAGTGAAATTGAGCCCGAGAAGAAGGGAGGGGTGGGGGGAGGTGTTTTAAGATTTGGTTTTATTTCTCATTGCTCTACTCTGTTTCGCTTGGTAATAAATTAGATTTTTTTTTCTAAGTTGAGTGTGTTTTGCCCGTGATGGTAATTGGTGAATGATCTCTCCCTGTCCTTATCTCAAATCATGAGCTTTTTGTTATCATTTATCTCCCCTGCCCAGTTGAGGAGGGGGGTGACAGAGCATCTTTGGGGGGCACCTGGCCTCCAGCCTGAGTCAACCCACCACAAAGGGACATACCTCACTACAGAAGGTGTGGGTTACAGGAATGTCACCTGGTCTACAGAGTGGAGAGAATCACTGATTTGCAGAACTCATGCTGAAAGAGTGGACACTAAATAACTGATTAAGTCCTATGATGTTTGAGATGCTACTGATTCCACTCAACAATCCCAACTCTCTCCTTACAGAAGTCAGTCTTCCAGTTTGCTCTCAAATGGGGTACCTGGTATGAGAAGAAAGCTTAGTTCTGTCTGACAGTCTCGGTCAAGAGAGAACCAACAAAAGAAGCTGAGTATCCGCAAGAAGGTAGTAACTCCAAAAGTGTTGCAAGACAGATAAAATCTGAACAGTTTTAAGGAGAAATTTGATGTGATTTAGAAACGCAGACAGCCCCGCAGAGTTCAAACAGAAGAAGGCGTATCAGCTCAATGGCACCTAAATGGAGAAATAGTAACAGAGAGCAAAGTGGCCACCAGTACTGGAATACCTAAGGACTTCCTAATATTAAGATAAAAGGCACATTTTTAGAATGTTAATCTCAACACAAGCATATTTAGCTCAGATGCTCCCGCTGTATTAGAGCATGTAACATAAATTGGGTCCCACAGCCACTCAACCCATTAAAATAAGAACCGTGCTGCCTAGAAAGGTGTTTAACACCCTTTCAAAATACCTCCCTTCCTAGTGATGCTACCTGCAGGAAGGATTGGAAACATTTAGTAGACAAAGTCTCCGTTTCTTTATCCTTCACTCCATTTTCCAGCTCTGGTATCTCTTTGATAAATGGTAACGGCTATTCAGAGTTCTTTATTCTGTAGGCAGTAATTTCCTGCCCAACTCACTGCTTTTCTCTTTTTAACATTGATTTCACGTGCTATTTTCTTGCCTGAGCAACCGAAATTGTCAAGATCTTGCTACATCTCGTGGTCATAAGCTTTACATTTGCTTATACTGAATGATTCTTCACCTTCAAATCATCACCTCACCCGTTTCTTCTCCATATTGTTGATGTTAAATCATTACGCTAAATAAAAGAATCATTTTCTCAGTTTGTTAAACAGCATGGTTCCCACACACATTTCAGGAGGAGAGGACACGCAAGAGAGAAACCAGGACCTTGCCAGTAAATCTCCTTCCCTTACAAAAGCCCAGTATTTACTTTAATCCCACATCTTCTGTATCTTTTCATCAGTTATTAATCTATGCGAAAACCCTCACCGCCCTACCTGTACCAACGTCGTTCTTTTACGTAAGAGGAGACTGAGTGGGAAGTTTGTTGAGAGCTCCCGGCAAATTCAAGACATTAAATCAGATGAATCACCCTTATCCCCAGGCTTACCTACTCCTTCGAGATCTCTTTTTGCAGGACGCTCTCCCTCTTCAAAAAAAATCACATTGCTTGTTCCCACTGCATCTATCTGCGTGTGAACCGACTCCGTTCAGCACTGCACTCGTTTTATCAGCCTGCCTGGTAGGGAAGTCGGATTTCTTCATCTATAATTCACAGGGCCCCTCCTGGAGCTGGTTTTCAAAGGTTGGGACACACTTGGTGCTTTCTGTTGGCACTGAGGTGGGCTTTAGCACCGGATTACACACTGTTGTTTATATTTCAGCAACTTCACATTTGAATTTACATTAGAGCTCTCGGATGAATGCAGCTGGAGCCCAGTGATACGTTACACTTCAATTTCCTGAGGGTTTTCCCTGGCATTTCGATTTGAGACCTTGCCGTTGACTTAGTGCTCCAAAGAATGATCCTGCTGCAAGTACATGTGGGTGTGCTCCCACGTATTTTTGCACATCAACAACAGTACAAATAACCCGAATTTATAGTTCTTCGTTAAGAATATAGTTGTTTACCAGACGAGGAGATTCAACTACTATAAATACCTGAGAGAGATGCAGAAAAAGAACCCTGAATGTTGTCCTTTCCTTCCAAAGTAATCTGGCTCAAGGAAAGAACTTGCAACTTAGGTTTTCAGTAAACCACAATTATTTATATAGAAGAACAGGTGGCACAGAGAGATTTCCACATTAAAAAAAAGAAAAGTTAACTTTGAAAAAAGCTTCAAAACAAGTTCTACAGAAGAAAGCAGTGGACAAGAAGGAGCCCAGTACCTGGGTAAAGAAATGACTATATCAGCAGTGGCTTTAGCAACTGGAGCCCCTGCACATAGAACATCTGTGGACAACGGCACCAGCATGGCTTTGTTTTCCATTATTGTGTTTTTCAGTCTCTCAAAAATGATTCGATGGTTTTTAGTTTGATGTTTAATTGCAACTTACAATAAACCCCCCATATTCCTGGGGTATCTGCAGGTTTCCAATGTCACAGTACGGAAAGCCCACACCTTCCAAAAAGACATAAATGTTTATGGAAACTCAGAGACGAAGATCCTGCCTCGCTCGCTATATGCTTAGTTTCCGATACACACAAAATGTAGTCAGATACACAGAGGAAGCGAAAATCCCTTTGCAGGGTTGACGTTACCATGTCCTGAGACTAGAGCAGCCATAACCAGAGCCAGCCATAATTTTACTTGGGCTATTTGCTCATTTTTTTATTATTTCAAATGACTGTTTTGTTTGTTTTCTTGTGAACATATTAAATTAGCTTCTGGCATTACTTCCAAGAAAGAGCATTAACTGATGACAGCCAACCATGCATGTAAGCATGGAATTATCTTATGTAAGCATCAATTAATAATTTTATCTCCAGTATTATACGGAAATATTTGCCTTATAACCATTTCCACATAGTAACCATTTCGTCAGCACAAATATTCATGTTTTACTACCAGAAAAGCACAAACACACACACACACAGAGGGAAGATGGGTTGTTGCCTCAAGGACTATCAGCTCTGTATTGCCTCTGAGATACCCAGATCTGATTTAGCCTTCCAGGAAGGAATTTATAACACAGGCTGCGATTTACACCAGGAGGCACGCACAGATTGCCGTAGGTGTCATTAACTTAGTCAAGATATCATGGAATTACATATAAGATTCCCTCGGACACCTTGTTCAGTGCTCTCATTTTCTACTTTGGTTACCGGCTCTTCAGATCAATATTTTTCCTCCCCCAGTATGCAAAAAGCATGCTGATAATACAGTGATTCGTTATAATGCAGTGATAGTTCGTCAATAAAGCAATTTTAAATGCAAATTACAAACTTCTAAGTTGCCATGCCTGATTGCATCATCTGGAAATAGCTTGTAGGGAGCAAATTTAAATAAACTTTGAAAATGTCAATAATGCATCTACATAAAGCCTGAATTAGCTTTAAATGGCTGATTTTACAATTTATCCCTAACTAAGTTACAGGAACAGTGTACTTTTAAGTAATTCTAGGATGATATTAAAAAAACCCACAAACACAAAATTGGGAGCAATCATATCTGAACTTTTTAAGTGTGTCATTTCCTATGAGTTCAAGTATCTACTCTTGGCTTGACTTGGCAAGCTGCCACGCACGAGTACAGCAATGTCGATTTGCTATTCTCTCAAATTCATAGTTTGAAACCAAGATATTTAATGATTATATTTTCATTAATCATGGCAGAAAGAAATGTTCTGATTAGATGACTGGATACAAAAAAAGGATTATAGGATATGCTACTGAAGAACTACAAAATCTCCAGCTACTTAAGGTTGACTACAACAGGAAAATGCAGGTCTTAAGTTTTACCAACTTGATTCCTTTATCCAAGTTTATCAGAAAAAAAAGTGAATTAAAAAATAAAAGTGACTGATTAGCTTTGGGGCTTGATAATTGGAACGACAGATCCTGCACACGATTGCAGCATCTCTCTGTTAAACTGCACTCTCATCTGTTGCAGCACATCGGAAAAGTCAACATCGCTGTCACGAAACAACCCGAGATTTTGTACTTCTCTCATTTTGCATTCCAGATTTTCCCACTTCCCGACTCCCATACGTAAATTAGCTTCCTTACCTTCATAATGTTTACTAAGTCTGTTTGATAATAGCGATCTTGGTGTGCATTAGCAGCTGCTAAAGTGAGAAGATAATCATTCCTTGCATGGATAGCCTTGGAATTACACTCAGATCGTCGTGCTTTTAACTACAACGAGAGATGGAAGTTAAAAGATAGGTACTAATGAGAAGTTAAATGACCAAACGTGTATTAATAGTAAATTAACACGCATGTATGTTAGTATGTATTAATATAGTTAAAACTTTAATAGCTTAACAGTTTTGTTAATGGTAAGAGGATTTCAAATGTATTTTTCTCTCACGCAGCTGGTAATTTCACATGCGGTCTTCAAAGAACAGTTATAACTCCCACTAGAAAAAAATTTCCTTGTAAATTTGGTCGTATGTAATTCTGCACTCGGGCTGCTGAGAGTCTGCTCTTATCTCACTACTTGCTCTGACAATCTATCTTCTGAAATATCAGTCATCTCGAGATTCCAGACAACTTTGGTCATATGCGTCCTGAAATTTGGTCATGTGCCTTGTGAAATTAGCTGCAAAGCATGACTATAAGAAACATTAAGGGTTTTTTATACTCACCTTTACACTTGCCTTCTGCAAGCTTATTCTTGACTGAAAAAGACTAAGTTTGGACCTGAAACAAAAATTAACAGAGATTACTATCTTACACTCTTTCTACAAATGGGACAGGATAAATAGGGCTCTGCACTTTGCTTCTGCAAAGATTTAATTTAAATAACATTTTATGCTTAAATTATTATTTGTACAGTTTTAATAAAAGCTTGAGGATCAAGGATAATATTACAAATTATGCTGAGCTACATCAATAGCATCTTCATTGTGTGTTCGGAAGTCTTTTGCACATCTTATCCTGATTTTTGAACAAAATTTAAATACGTCATGGGTGGCAGCTGCAACTCAAGATATTTTGGCATGATGTAAATCAAACAAGAGCTGTAAATTTGAGCTACTGGTCATCTGCTGGACTATTAATGCAAAATCGTTAGTAATTATGTTCCAGCAAGCTGGAGGAGTATCCATGTGCGCACCCAGGTTTTTAAATGCAGAATTGGTCTGATTTTCACATTTGGATTCATTAAAGAGAAATCAGAGAAGCAATTTATTAGCTATTTGAAACACAGTGGTTGAAAAACTAAATAAGAAAACAGAACCGGGCAAACAGCTATTTTAATCTGGACATTACTGCAGTATGAATCTGGCCCTAAATTCCCAAGCTCAAGTTTTTCGGTTGGGTTTTTTGTTTGGCTTGGGTTTTGTTTAGTTTTTCTTTTTACTTTCTTTGGGCATTATAGGTAATCTTATCAAAGTTCTTCTCTTCATCATCCATCCCCCATAAAGTGAAAGACAGAAAAAATTCTCCAATGAAACAGTAATTTCTGTTCATTTCTTAAGAACAATCCTGAGGAATTTCTCAAATAAAGAAATAAACTTGCAAAAAAAGGATAAGGTAAACTCCCATAAGACAGGCCAAGCTCCAAACGGAAAACACGTGAGTTATTTGCTTTCATGAAAGGAAGGAAATCAACCTCTTTAGGACATCAAGGAGCATAAAACCCTAAAGCCTCAAAAATTTATCTTCAAAAACGGAAAATAGCGTCCCATCCCCTCTCTCCCTCCAAATGGACCGATACCAAATTTGAGATCTGTGGAGAGAAAAGGAAGTAAGCAGCCTTTAAAATCACAAAGAGTGTCAGCTCACACCCTGTCCCCCTGAAAAGGTCAAATTAAAGCAGTTAGTTTAACTTCCTAAAGAAAGCAGCCTAAATGAGTTGTACTTGACTATCAGGGTAAAAGCATGCTTGAAATGGTTACAAAAAAGTATGTAAGCAAAAAGCAAAAAAAAAAAAATTGGCACAAGCTCACCGAAAGCAATTATCTTTCTTCTAAAATAATATCAAGTGTAAAAACTAATACAAGTACAAATCTGCTTTATACGCGTGCAATTATTTCTACATATGCTATTATAAAAACATACTTGGCCTCAATATCAGCTTTCTCCCGCACTGCTTGAGCCATCTGTTCAGTCTCAAAATATTTCTTTTTGCCTTTAGCTAAATCTTTTACTGTCTCTTGTAATTCAGCTTGGATCCTTGTCAACTGGTCCACGCACTGAAAAAAAAGCATTCGGGAAACAAAACATTAGTGGTTGGGTTTTTTTTCATCCAAATAATACTGTCATCATCATTTTATTACTTTTCATTACATTTTATATGGAATGACGCGGGCTCCAAGTCACTCCTGGTCAATTATTCATGCCTTTCTTTTAAAGCTGATCAGGACATAAAACCGTCTTTCTTTCTTTCTGCTGCTGGTTAACTATTCAAATTCAACGATAACTTGCAAATTAAACATAAAAGTTCTGAAAGCTTTTGATGAGGTAATTAGTTGAAATAATTGGAATACAACTGGGAAAAATCCAAAGACAATCTACCAGAGGTGATAGAAGAAATGATTAATCTTTCTTTCTCTAAAATTTGAAACGGAAGACAAAAGCTACCATGTAAAACACAACGACACAACAGCAACGAGAACAATTTGATAAACATTATTTTAAGAGCTCATTTTTCTCAAACTATTTAGAGTGCTTTCCAACAAGTAGGGTTATGTCAGAAATCAGTGCAAGTCACAAAGGAAAATTAAAGGCTTAAAGTGCATAGCCAGTCAAGGGGGAAAATAAATAGTGAATTAATTCCTTATTTTGCTTTACCTATTAAACTGTCGTGATCTCAACTCACAAGTTTTTGCACTTTTACCCTTCCGATTTTCTCCCCTATCCCGCTGGAGGGAAGCGAGCGAGTGGCTGTGGGGGGCTGAGCTGCTGACCGTAGTTAACTCACAACAATTACTAAAATGTTCAGCAAATCTCCAAACATCCTATCAGCTTCAAAAAAACATTTGTGGGAAAGGATCTGTGTTAAGCACAAAGGATCTACTTAACAAAATAAATGCGAATGATCAATGTCTAGAATTATACTATCTTTAAAAGAGATTTGTAAAGATTTTCCTTTACCCAAACTGGCTTAAGTACAGGTAAGAGTGATAGTTCCCTGTGTTTATATTTAATTATAGATATTACCGACTAGATGTGGTCAATGAAGGCTCCAGGCAATACTTAGAGCCTTGAGCTAGCCTACTGAAACCAATCTGCCTTTCCATTTGCCTCTCTGTCCTTCAAAGACCGGACCCAAGGTCCCACCTCTCTTCCCATCATCATCCATACCTGACTTCTCCTGCCACACGCCGTCCTCTTACTGAACACCCCTCCTAAACACCCCGGGTTTTTCATTACACTAATTATTAACGCTTGTAGCCTCCTTTACAAGCACTGCAAGACTAATAAGGTGATAGAATCCAACAATGTAACATTAATTTCAGCATATTCAACAATTGTTAAAAATAATATCCAGTCATCTGTAAAAAAAGAAACTTTTTGTTTCGGTCAATAGAAATTGTTCATCCTCTCGCCACGTAATTCTGTTCTCACTAAAAATGTCAAATATCGTTCTGGCTCTGAAGTACATAAAAATTCATGGAAGTTCACAGTAAAACCAGTATTTGATGTGTGCAGACCAGTAAAGCAACAGGCTCCGTAAGGTAAGCTTCCTGGTGGGTGGCTTGGGGAGTAGCGGAGGGCAGGCTTGGGTTTTTTGAAGACCTCTGAGTGTATGATAGAAAAATGAAAGGCAGAAAAATCTGTGTTTACTGGACAGCTGACAGAGACCTAAAATCATTTCAAAAGGACTGGGTTTTTGCTACATCAATCGGTATTTTGATCCCTGAAGTCTCCTGCCGTCATCAAAAAATTAAAATATCAAATAACTGCAGTTGTTAACACGATCATTTTAAAAGCATAAAATAATCTTTCCTTTCGCATCTCTGAAGAATAAAAAAATGTCATTTAGGGGCTTGGGTTTGGGTAGACATTGGTTGTATGTAAAAAGCTGTTTCAGAGAGCTGACAGAGATGGTTTCTTGTTGCATAGCTTCCACGCAGAGCAGTTTTATTCCATTTGCCTTTCCGTCTACTGATACAGATCCCTGCAAGCGTCTGCAGCGGTGGCCCCGCCGTCCTTCCTGAAGACACCCGATGAACGGACACCGCAGCTCCCTGCCTTCTCTTCGAGGCCAACATACGCAACCAGACATCGCTTACGGGATAAGCTTACAAGGTCTCTGGGGAAAGATAACGGCGGGGGGTGGGCTGGTGCTCTCAAAACAGCCTCTCCTCTGTGTCCAAGAGCCGCCGAGCGAGGGATAGGGATCAGTTTTCGTAAGAGGTCAGACGCAGTCTACAGGAGACACATTTATTACCCCTGCTCCAGAGTCACCTTGCGATTTAGAGATATTTTTCAGCAACTTATGATGATGTTTTCTGAAACTGTTCCAGTTTAGTATTAAAACGGGTCATAAAAATGAAGGTTCTATATGCTACCTAGTCGAGGAAGGAAAGGTTTACAGAAACATCTGGAAAATAAAGATGACATCTCATCAAGAGCAACTCAATACCTACTGCAATCCTGGATGGAGACGCCGCTTCTAATAGAAACTCAATTTTAGATGGGCATTCCAGTGTAACCTTGCAAGTATTTTACTCTGCATTTCAATTTTGATAAGCTTTTTATCTGCATGGAGGTCAACATAATATATTCTTTATCTGTTCGGAAATCCAAAGGAAAGGGTGAGAGACTACACTGCATAAAACACTAATTGTTGTGGAGGAAAATTAATACCGAGTGGATGGTTATTCCACCTTGCAGAAAAAGTGTATTGCTGTTAGAGCACTTCGAACCAGAAGTACTGCCCTGATAATTGCAATAATTTGTTCTGCTAAATCAAAAGTACAGAAAAAAAGGAACCTGCGTCATTTATATAAATAGGTGGTCCCCACTTCGACTGCTCATTCTTAAACACTGAACCTTCAGCATTCGCAGAAAAATAAATCTGGACATTATCTACCCAGTAAAGATACTACAAAATCACTACAGTATTGTTTGGAAAGCTTCACAGAAATATAAAATTTAACCAGACAATAAAACAACATAAATAAAGTTAATTTTTCCTCCAGAAAAACAGGTATTGTACTTGCTTCTAAGAGCAATTTATTCCGAATAATAATTTATTCGAAATAATAATTTATTCCGAAACTGAGAGCTCGTGTTACACTAACATCTGTTTAAAAGTTTGCAGCCAAATATTTTACAAAACACTGGTTTAGAGTATACAACTAGGTACCATACAATTTGTTGTCCTCACTTGTTAGCAAACAAAACTGAAATGGTGTGTTGGGATTTTTTTTGTCTTTTAACCTCAAGTGGCTCGTTCAGCCTCCCTGAAATGAAACCCAGAGGTGATGTAAGTGCTCCGCGATAACGGACGGAAGGAATATTTACAACTACCAGCTAATAACTGAGACACTAGCAAAGTGTCTTCGACCAGCATTTCTAGTTCCTTCCTCATATTATTCTTCGTCCAAGCCATATAGTGAGCATTAAAAAAAGATTATCATTGAAAACTTGTAATGATTTACGTTTGGCGCAGCAGTGACTTTTTGTAAACTCTGCTCACTCTTTAAAACAGGAGGCTTTCTCCTCGCTCCAATGAAATCCACAGAACACAAACACAAAATAATATAAATATGAAGAGTTCTTAGCTTTACATAAACAAAAATAACTGTATTTTTTAAAATGTTTCTTAGTGCTTTGCAGAAACAGACGGAACATCACACTTTATTTGAAGGTACAGACCTGTCAAGACATAAATGACTTTCAAATGTTAACAGCCAGTTAAATCAAAGTCAAGCTTACTTTTTTCCTTGAACCACCCTATTTTCTTTGCATGGATTAACAGATCAATTATAGCAGCTTTTGGAATACCTACTTCTGAGGCCTTTACAGGAGGCGGCTGGATAACCTGCATTCTACATCTTGAAGATCGCGCAAGTCATTCCTTCAGGTTTAACACAGGTCTTTTCTTAAAATCAGAACCCAGTCTAACAAAAACCCACTTGCAATTGTCACTGCAAACCCAATGCAATCTAATCGCCGCTGCATGACGTTAGATTTGCCGAGGTAGTTTTGCCCAACTGTGTGTCACTTTTTAGAAGATCTATTTCAAAGCAATTTTAATTTCAGATAACAGCTCAGAATATTGAGCCTTCTTCAACAAGCTGGCTATTTATTTCTTTAACAACATTCATAGGAAGAGACTGAAAAGTAAATACATATTTTAGAAGTACAAAAGATTTCTAATCATCATTTTTTTCTAAATAAAATCGATAAAAGTTTAAAGAAAGCCCAAATACCTTCTTCAACTGCTGTTCCTTAAAGCACCTTACAGTCCTGGCTGGTTCAGAAATTAAGTTTTTATAGTTCTCACAGATATTGAGTCGGGATTGGGCCACTTGCATCGTGCCTTCTAAAAGTGATTTCCAAACTGAGTACATGCTCCTAAAAGAATGAAACACAGAAAGATTGTGGGCAGGAAGAAAGGGAGGCCAGGCGTTACACTGAAATTATGGGTTGCCTTACAGAGCAGTAGCATAATTCTTCAAAGGATTGTTTTTAAAAGTAAAGCTAAAGCACAATCCTACATGCCGATCTAGCAAATATCTGCACTTTTAACAACAATTCGAACTGAAGTTTTACCAGAAGTAAAAATTTTCCCTCCTGTTTTGTGCTTCAATTTTTTGGCAAACATTTTCCGTTGAACCTGTTGCTCCAAGGGAACAGACCCTACAGAAACCACCAGCCAAAGCCAGCTCAGCTGCTGACAATTTTTTATAAGATCATGGACTTTGTGAGTTTGAGCATCTTGCAAATCAAGCAAATAGTTGAAGACTGCTCATCAGTTTTGCCTTAGCTACCTGTAGTTCCTTCATCACGTGTAACGGGCCAAAGACAACAACTGTAGCTGTGTAATGAGACAGAGCCTCAGTATTTCACCAGACAAGCTCCCAAGTGCCGAAGTCGGAAGGAGAAGGTGGAGCAGGGAGAGTGGGGGAAGAAGGCGACAAGATCTCCCCTGCAGCTGGTGTCAAGGGAAGATTCCCGGAGCTTGCAGAGCCCGAGGACTCAGTGAGAGGGAGGGAGGGGGCGGCAGGTATTTGGAGAAGACCTCGGGGCTTTGTGGGTGTATCTGACGGCACGGAAGGCAGAAGAAAGGCTTGCTGAGTGGGGAGCAAACTGCAGGTAGGAGGGGTCCGTGTGTTACGGGAACGTTTTATATACACTTAAGACTGATAATTCAGTTTATTTCTTCTTAGATACACAAGTGGTGAGAAGGGACTGGAAGTCCCAAACACAAATCTATCACCAATTTCTTCCTGCTTGAAATAAAACTTGTCAGAATACAAAGAACACATTAAAATAAAGTATCTTAAAACTTTTTTCAAAATATTTAGGAGGTGCTATTCAAAGGTGGGAGGCGTTCAGCAACTGAGTCATTTCTGGTTTCATGTCATGATCCACCTTTCATGTTAATGAAACATTTTGTAAACAACCGTTTCTTGCTTTGCCTCCTCCTTGCTGTCAGATGTGATCTTCATGAAGAATGGCCCTCTAAAAAGAAATTTGTCGCTGGTTTTTCCTGTGAAGAAATCCACACGCTTGCTACTCTAACCTTAAAGCTATTTACTAAAATATATATTCAGATACATGGATTAATACCCAAACGGAGTGCACAGTTACAGTTGTTGTCCTGTCTTGACATTTTGTTTTTCCAATCTTCCTACGTTATTCAAGTAATAAACATATATTTAAGACTAATCTCAGAATTTCAGGGGAAAACAAAGCTTCGTTTTTAACTTGCAATGCTCTACAGCAAAGAAAAAAATAACTTTAACTACAAAAGAGCAATGTTGCATTGTTCAGTAAAATTAACTATACAAATTGAAATTATAGAGACAGCTATTTGGAGATATCCAACTGTTAAATTACCTATAATCACTTCGTTCATCAGCTTTTATTCCAAGCCAGTCCTTCTTTAAGTATTGGCTAGCCAGCTTCTGAATGCTCTGTTAAAAGAAGGAAAAAAGAAAAAGAAAGTTAAGAATAAGCAGTACCTAAAATAACATTTTCCCTCCTATATCAGACAAATGACAACCTGATATAGAAGCAATCAATCTATAGTATCAGCAAACTACTACAATGTAAGGCGGTTATTTTTTACCCCTTTTTATATTTTTTGACTTAGTTTCTATTGAGAACAATTAATGAGTTTCACGGTAATACTTTAAGTCAGAGGGACTCTAGCTGAGATCTACACGTGCACCGCTCGGCTCTGAAAATGTTTCTGCGCGTGACTAACCCCAGCGAGATCAGTAACACAGAAGCTGTTTGAGCAGCGTGCGGCAGACTCAGAGTAAAGTAAAGTAAAACATCACCATTTGTCACAGCTATAAGAATTAAAATTTTTATTTAACTGAACGAGGACACGGGGTTCTGAGAAGCAAATATCAGGTCGTGCCCAAACTGAAACGGCACCTTTGGTCGTTCGAGGCTGCACCGTTATCGTGAACTGGAGAAGTTCTATCGCTCGCAAGATCAGGCCTTTACTCAGAGGATTACAATAGATTAGAGATCCAAAAAAGCACTTCATTTTTAATTATTAATGTTAATTGCACCCTTTAGTCTCTGTTTCACTTTGCATGGACTCAGAAAAACAACAACAACATTTTCATACTCAAGCTCAGAGAGCAGCAAAATTGAATTTGTAAACAAGGCTGCGGCGGCAGTTCCTCCCTCGGCTCGTAATCTCATCGAGCAGTACAGATCGCTTACGAATTGAGTACCATCAAACGGAAAAGAGGATGTATATTATGGATAACGGCTTTACGAACACTAAGCAACGTTCCTGCTTCTTCAAAGGAACCAGCACCAGAGAAGCACTCTCCAGCTTTCCTATAAAAATCTATTTAGCAAAGATGTTGGAGACTTGGGTTGAAATTCCCTTCGCAGCTAAGAAGAATCAACCCCTCAGATGCTTTCCAAAGCGTGCGTCCTGAGGAGAAGCCTGGGGCGACACATCTTCGCAGCCGACACACTCAAGGAGAAGCACAGTATCATTTCTTTACATTTTTCATAGCACATATTATATATATACACACTATTTCATACTGCATGTGTGTGTATATATATATATTTAAGATGCTATCACCTGCTAGGACAGCCTTTAAGTTCTCTTAGAGAAAAACATCAGAAGTATCTCAAAAAGCACAACCAGATTTCATTCTTGGCTCACCACCCCATTTGAGGCGAAAATTTTGTTACTGAGCTTACAATCGGATTGAAACTTTCCCATAGGAAAATGTTAATTGTTGCTAATACATCACTAGTAGAAACCGTACCCTCCCTCACATTGAATATATCTATTTCACCGTAGAGTCCCACTCCAACCGCTCCGAACCGATCTGCCAAGCTGGGTAGCTCGTTTTGGCGTTAACGATGCTCACAGCCGGCATTACGCTAATAGTCTTTGTCAAGTCAGTGCCTGAGAGCTGTTATTTCCCATTCGAAGCTTCCGCCTCTTCCCAAATTACCTTCTCTGATTTCCATTGTACTTACTGCTCAGTTAAGGATCATTTTCAAATTCCGCATTGATATTTCATGGTGGAACATGGAATACATGAAGATAACTGTTCACCGGTAGAGGCAGTAATTCTTTTCACAGGTAAAGTTATGCCTGTAGCTATAAATTCTTGCATTTCCACTGCAGTTTCTTCCATTTTGCTTTAAAAGCTGCATAAATTGCATTAGGTAGCTGTTCAAAACCCCAGATAAAAGGAAAAATAACATTCCTTTCACTCTGGCAGAGCAATTTGTGATGTGATTTGGAGCTTTATTAGGTACCCCCATCTGGTGCTATTTTCACATTTCCATCCCTTCTGCGTCAGACTCCACCTACGAGATCTGCCCCAAGGTGCTGAACAAACATTCGCAAACACAAAACTAACCCCCAAAAAAGCTCACTGGCAGTTGAGGACAAGCTACGCCAAAAGTAAAGATGCAAAAAAAGTCATGACAGGGAGAAATAAAGCCATTTTTGCCCCCAGAAACCCTATTCCCCATGTCAGCAAATCAGCTATAAAAGTAGCCGTGATGAACCATTTATTGCCAAACTGAACACGATCACCACCAAAATCAACGAAACATCGAAGAGAGGGCTCCAGCTGCGGTGAAGATGTCGGATCATTTGATATTCGTTCATGAAAACCGATAAACGTGAAGGTACGGGTTTTAATTAGAGCAGTACGGCAAGTTTGCTTTCTTAAACTTTATGCTGAATGTATCTTTCTTCTGGTATGAGATCCTCCTTGTTCTCTTCTCAGTAACATTGCTTTTTTTGCTGTACCGAAACAAAGAATACCGCTGTTGGGCTCAAGCGGGGAAGTCAACGGATTGTTTAACCTTTGGCATCGCTCGACTTCACCCGCAGCCAAGGAGCGTGCTCGTTTCTTCCTCAAAGGTGCACATCGATCACGTTTAACAGGCTTGAGATAATGGTATTTAAACGCAAGAATAACTCTGGAGAAAGGCAAGAACAGAAGTCCATGCAGAATGCTCTCAATATTGTTTGATGACATATTTCCTTAATATTTATTTAAAATACTTTACAGAATGGGACAGAGCTTCACTGAGTAAAGGCGTTATCAAAAATTACAATGTAAATCCGCACCCAAAGTTGAGTGAAATCTATAAAACCTCGTCGTCTTCTTCTCAGTTTCGTTGGGCTACAGATGGTCAGAGCGTTCACGCCTTAAAATCCTGTTCAGGAGAAGCAATATCGCGAGGTCGGTGTATCCGCATCCCTCGTGAGCCCTGTGTCCCACTGTGCTGGGTACCTCCACGTACCGTGCAAAGGCACGGGCCTGCCTTCAGGACCTTTGATATCTGAAGAACTAAACCAATTTTTAGTTTAAATATGTAAAACTGTAGTTCACAAAACTACGATAAGAGTCTTCTCTCTGATGGCTATGAAGCTAAGGTTTTTGATTTAATTTTTCCACTTCATTCTAAGGTGTCTACCATTGAATTTGACTAAAAGTTTAGTTAATTGTTTTCGAATGGTAGTAACAATTGTTTTATTTTGAAGTATACTCTTTTTAATCAATAATTATTTGCCATGAAAGGTCAAAAATGTCTGAAATCCCCTGCAAGCGCTCTGCAACCTCTGCTCACCCTTTGTCAAAAGAAATGTATTTGGTCACTCCACCTGTGTGTGTTATTAACGCTTAAAGCAGGATTTAGAAAGAGCAAATCTAAAATAGCCTAAACAGACTGGCTGTCACACAAACCCAATTTTAACTCATCTGAGGAAGACCCACAGCCTTCCTCCACAGCCTGGTTTTTCCTTCTTCTTCCTCATCGAAAGGCACGTTGTATCGCTATGCTACAAACACGTTAATCTTACACATTCGTGGGTTATTCAACTGTTTGCAAATCTGCCTGACAGATGGACGGATGGGACAGAAAATTGTGTCAGTCAATCATTCGAGGAATCAACACCTAGAAATGAAATTTTGCTGAATGGAAAGACCATCAAAAAACCAACGCGGATTCATGTACACTCAAATTCATATTCCCAGTGCTGCGGGAGCTATTTGATGTTCCCCTATTACCAGATCTTACCTCAAAGCTATTTATTGGTATGTTCTAGTAAAGTCAGTCGTGCAAATAAAATATATTTGCTATTAATACTAACAGAAATAAGTAATTACCGACAGAAAAGGAAAGATGTCCCAAATTAAAAGATCATTCACAGAAAAGTATGCGGCTTTTAAAAAGACATTATTACCAATGCTTTTCAAAGCAGTCCTAAGATCTTTATCTGTCATAACTGAGAGGTGCTGATGACAACCCCTAAAAACTGTTATCGATTGCACGGTAGACGCTAGCTGATGTAACACTGAGTTTCGGAAAATCTCTATCAACCGGACAAATCTAGTGCTCTTTTGCACTTAAGTGGTTTCAATGTCTTGCATCATTTTGATCATTTCTCTTTATCAGAGCAGAATCCATCAACCAACCCCTTATAACTTTCATTTCTACAAAGAAATCTCCCCTCTGCTATTATTGTTTCAGAAGAAAAGGACAGAGAAATACTGTTGTCTCTAATATTCAGTGTACCAAGGAACTCCGACACAGGCTGTAAGCAAACGGTCCAAATAATCCCTCTGAGTGGAGAAGAAGGAAATGGACGGTAGAAAAAGCCCAGCCAGAAGGTAAGGCCTGAGGCAACGTGCCAAATCGGAAGCTGGCAGAGGAGAAGGGCATATGGAGAGCAGCTGCTTCTAAAAGGTCTGTGATTGAAAAGCTTCCTCCGGCCGGGCCATTTGCAGTGGTGGTGGGACCCTGAAACGGCAGCAACGGAGAAGATGCAAAGGAGAATTGAAGCAGAAGGAAAGGAGAGAGTTCCTACCTGAAGCCAGGTCTGAGTTGGGAAGATGATGCCCTGTACATTTAATATCCATTATCTATTACGTGATGTTAATACACTGTTTTTCTAGTTCGAAGAACAACTTTTCCAAGCACTGATCACTGACAAGTGATGAAAAATAATGCTTTTTTTTTTTTCCCCCCACAGATACACGCGTGGCAATTTGCTTGGCTGATCCTGGAGATCACCGCCTATGTATTGTGTGCCACAGCAGCAGCTTTCTGACGTGATTTTACTTACTAAGTGGCATTATTTTGTTCACTAAGTACTCTTCTGGCAGGGAAACACTCCACAAGGGAGAGGGTTTTAGCATCTCTCTCTTTACTTGACTTCTTCTCCGGAAGGAGGAAGGTTATTCCCAATTCAAGTGACTTCACAGAAGTTTGGAAGCCAGCTGTATTATTAAACACCTGCAACTTAAGGCTCTCCAAGAAAGATTAATAAGCTTATAAAGTATAATAGTAATAGTTTTATTATGTATAAATTCTTATTATAGGACCCATCCATGGCTTGTGCGCAAGAGAGCTTTGCTCCATTCTGGTTTTAAATGGGAAAAGAAAAAAAAAATGTTCAGTAATGTTGGACCATTATTATTGTGAGTTGAATGCAAGATGGAAAATTTTATTTCAGTACTTCTGGTTCTTCAAAAGTAAAATTGAGTTACATGAAGACTTTCTTGCCATTGTAAAAACAGCAGTTTGACTGCTATCTGATATTTTTAAAATCAACTTTTAGTTGTAGGAGAGTAAGACTGGCTGAGAATGAAGAAAAATTGCCGCATACTGATAATCCTCCAAAAAGCAAAGAAAAATCCCCACAGTACTGAGCTATGTGAAACTTCTACATTTTGAAGAATGCTTCTACTACAAAAGTGAAAAAAAAAAATCAGATATGTCCAAAAAAGACATTTCAGATGCTTGTGCTTCCCCAGTGCTCTCAGATTCTTTTCTTAAATCAGGAAGATTTTACATGACTTTAAGCTACCTCAATGAGTCTGACTCACTGAAACGGCAAGATATTTAGTGCCACAAATTCTGTAGACAGCTTTATCAATCATACAGATGTTTTCTTCCACAAGCTCCAAGAGTAATTTGAAACATATTTTATGCTGTTGCCAATCTCTTCAAAACATTTGGACAGAGAGAAGGGAATGTGTGGGAGCAGAAAACGTAATGCAGGCTGCGTGGTGAGAAGAAGACTCCAGCTCCTGAATACAGAAGAACGATTTAATCTCAATATTCAATTCCAAGGTAGTTATTAAGTGTTCACAGCGATTATTTAAAGTGGTATTTTATTTACTAGAGCAAGATTCAATAAAACCTTTAATGATTTAATGAGAACGAACTCTGTTCAGCATAGGCTCGATTCAGGGATTCCACGCAGGATATGACTTGGTCCAATTTACATTATGAGCTGACGACAAAAACCCTGTCAGACACAATTATTTGGCTTGGAGCTTACACAGGGCCTTAGGCAACGAGACGCGTGACTAAAGCGCTGCTGCAGCACAAATAAAAAAGAAAACAACTCCCATAACAGGCAGCACACGGACCGCCACAGCGCATCCTAATACTTTCTCAAAGACGTGGATCAAAACTACGCCGGGACTATTTATCAGCATTGCCTTTAATATGGTTAAGTGATGAATAAAAGAGGGTTTTCGTGTACCTGTAGCATCAATTGTAAAACTCCCCAGAAACGTTATGCAAGGCCGGTTATCTAATGCAAAGCTGCATCTCTAGTTGTGCTGCTTCTCCTTTCTGGAGATGGGATGTTCCTTCCTACCATTCCAGTTCCAGAAAATACGGAGTCTCCTTCTTTCATTCGCAACCTCTGTCCAAGCTGCTGATATTTGAAGCATGACAAGAAGGCAAAGGAAAACAAAGGGGAAAGCTGAAAAATTAATTTACAAGCAGTTAAATATCACCCCTGTGATCAGGTTTAGCAAGGGAAATGTCATATCTCTTATCCTTCAGGGATTTTGATCAGTTGTTAAGTTAAAGTTAAGAGTTAAACCTGTTACTTCATTGGAAGCCTGTTAATTCTTTCCAAAACACCTTGCTCCTGGAGTTTAGCATTCTTCCATATTCAATTCATAAAAAGAGATTAAAATAAAATAAAATAAAGTAAAATAAAATAAAATAAACCCCTCAAGAATTGCTTATTCACTGGTAGAAGGACTATCTGTGAGATCCTGCAGAAAGGCAAAAGGCCATCTACGTGATCCCACATTGGTGAAGACCACAGGGAAAAATCGTGGAGTCTTATCCCAATGCCTTAACTATTTTTAGTCTGATGTGCTTAATGTCTCTCACTGCAATTTGCAGCACGCTACACAGTGGATAAACCAAAAAATTGCAACACACTTTTTAGTGTTTCGAGACTTCCCTAATGCTTTAAACACGCGTCTCTTCCTTCAAAGCTGAGTTTTTCAGACTTAGTTCATAACCTGTTTATTTTCTTTGCCCCGATTTTCACTGCCCTCGTCTGGTCTCTCTCCCGTTGCTCCAAATCTTCCCTCAAACACAGCAGCCAACACCTGAAGGACAATACGCTGGTTTTCCAGGCTCATTTTGAACTTCAGTGCTGTTGGCAGACTCACCCACCGCCCATCCGGAGTTAATATGAGTAAATTTAATAATCATACACCCTACTCCATCCTCCAGGCTATCAATGGTAAGACTGACTACTACCCGATTACAGACAGGCCCTAAGAAACCTCCTTCATTTTAACAGAGAACTATTTGATAACTGCATGATTTTCCAAATGTTTTTCATCATGGTTTTGTCATTTTATCCAGACCACATTTCCCTAGCATGCATTTTAGACCACCACATGAAAGAATCAATAACATCCCTAAAGTCAAGACACCAAGCACCTTCTCTATTTACAGACCTGTTGTTACCCTGTAACAGCAAAAAATTACACCAAACTGGTGTTAAGCGTTTTTTTGTAACACTTCTATTTGTTGCTGCAATCTTTTCAAGGAATTTAAACTAACCTGAATGATATATAACTTAACTCTTCCGCCCTCAGCACTCCTTTCAAAAGAATCCGGCACCAAGTTTGCCCCTTTTTCCAAAAGTTTCAAAGACAACACTCACAGCTTTAAGGCAGGAAATTATCTGAGGCTAAATCCTCTGCAGCCAAGCTGACTGGACCTAGAGCCAATTCAGATTTATTAATCAAAATATCTTCTAACCTATTATATTCCTGATCTTTCATCAGGCCAAGATTGATATATAACCTAGGGATTAATATGAGCCAATCCACCCACACTGCTCTACTTCACTTGGCAAAACAGAAATGTCGGAAGTTTCTTTATCTGCGTGTATCTGTTATGGAGAGTATCCTGATAGATTCTTCCAATAAATTTTAACTGATAAAACCACAGTTTACAAAGCTTCAAATTGTTTGCTTTCTCTCCAAGTTCTCCTGTCTTTGGCTTCTGAAGTTTAGGATTTTAGGCGCTCCAAAAAATTAATTGTCATCTTCATGATGTGGCACCATGTCCGTAACTAAATTGCAGATCCTTCCAACTCTGAGCAAGTTACAAACTAGAATAAAACCAGTTACAATGATCAAGCTAAGCATTCATCTGCATAAATTATTTTCACGTTCTAAATTATAGATTTTAAATTGCTAAACTAGAGATATGCTGCCATTCAGAAATATTCCAGGTTATTTTTACGGTCTTTTGTTAAATTACTCATAAAAATTGTCTCGGTTGATGCCAAACTCTCTTCAAGCACAGTCCAATGAATTTTTTCAAGGTGTTTTCTCTTCTACATCCACTGTAAGGTTGCCTGACCGGGTAGTGAGAGCCAGCTTCAAGTTTAGGTACCCTCTTTTTGCAGACACCGCAATTTTTAGCTCCACGACCTATGAGGAGGTACAACATGGCAAGCAAACAGACATCCCCCTTCTCCCCGAGACACCAACAGCAAGAGAAGCAGGCTAAGCAAAATTACCCCCCAGTCTTTGGGTTTGAAATGCAGGAAACTGCTCAAAATTCATTTAGTCTTCAAAATACAAGTAGCTTATGTTTAGACCATATACAATTACTCATCCTTATACTTGTGAAGCTGTTCTTCATAAACCTAAATACAGAGTTCTTTTTGATCGCTAGCTTTCCTAAAGTCCCTATGAAATTGTTAGAAAACCTCAGGAAAGGGCAGAGCCTTAGATGATATGAAGAGAGAAGGTTCCTAGCACATCACTTTTCTGTGTAGTTGAAGGCAGATTAGCAGTTCTGGAGAAGAAATTTGTTTGCATCTTGGTTTAAAAGTCTGTGCTGCTAGAGCAAATCCCCACTCCTAATAGATAAACCAAATTCCTGTATGGTATTACTGAACAGGGAACTATTGCTTTCAGTTTCTTAAAAAGTAGATTTCTTTTCCATCATACTGCACTAGACAATACAATTTTTGGCTGAGTTAATTTTCATACTTTTAGGTAAACTTTTACCAATTTGGACCTGACTAGCACATCCAGACATCAAGGACAAAGCCTCTGAAACCCATTTAGCATTCCATGAACATTCAGCATAGAGGATGACTGATGGTTTTTTGCTAAGATGAACAGGCTTTCTATCAGTGAAACAGAAAGCCCTGCAGAACCCCCTATCTGTAGATGGAAGATATTTTACCTTCAGACCCCAGGAAGACGAGGTAAGAAGCACCAACATCAAATTTAACTAACCCCCAAAGAGTGCGGTTTCTTCTAAAATCCCCTTCTGTAACTCCTGCAGCCACTCAAAACTTATTCAACATCTTCTCAAGGCTCCAGAATAGCTGTAAATCAAGAGGGCAAACCCCACCATTTATAAAGATTCCCTAAGTATCGAGGCACAGACCATATAAAACTAGTATTAAAAGACTGAAGAGAATGAAGTCATGCCTAAGCATCTGGGTTTCTCCATTTACAGGTCTGATCGCTAGCGTTAATTCATAGTAAAGTTTCTCAGTACACAGCATCTTCACCTATGCAAAATATAATCCAAATATCACGTGTAAAAGCGAGAGTAAAAAAAGCAGTTGTATCATTCACTCAAAAGAAGAACTACTTTCACGCTTCCTGGTCCCACCAGTCTCTCCCCTCTCTCTGTGAAATAAATGCCGCATCCTTCCTCTATCTCAAACAAGCCGTTTGCACAAACCTTATCTGAGCGAGCACTGTCAGGTTGAAGTATTTTTCTTCCCCTCACAACTTTCTCTTTGAACTGCTGAGAAATTAGCACTTGCTCCAAGTACAAAACTGACTCTATGGACTCCTGAAATCATAGAATCATAGAATCATCTAGGTTGGAAAAGACCTTTAAGATCATCAAGTCCAACCNGGCCTTCTTGGCCACCTGGGCACACTGCTGGCTCATATTCAGCCGGCTGTCAACCAGTACCCCCAAAAGCTGACTGCCTCTTTCCCCCCACCCAAGGGGGAGCTCTGGGTTAGTGGAGAGAAAGAAGGAGAAGGATCATGATCTGGTGCTGAGGGAAAAAGCAAAGCACCAATCAGGACCTCCCAAAAAAGCAACAGCTTCTCAAATTCTCACCTTGTTCATGCTTATCTCCACTGAATCAGGACAGGATATCGTAGGCAAAGACTGAACTAGGGATTAAAAATTGACGTTAACTAGTTCACCTGCCTGATGGAAGAATTTGAAAGAGAAAAACGTTACCGTCCTTTCAGTGAAACAGCTCGAACCACATTGATCCGCACCAGGGAACCACACAAGCACTTTCCACATCGCCACTGGAACCAGGTTCTGATTCCAGACTTTTGTTAAAGAAAGGAGCAAAAGGGTTAACAGAGCTCTGTACCCTCCCAAATTTGATAACCCATTCATGCAGCTCTCCTGCCCTCAGTAACTTCAACCTGGTATGGCCAACACTTGCTATTTTTTTTCCTTCTAAAAAGGGAAATGCCTTTTTTCACCTCCCCCCAAAAAAGAAAAAAAATATCTATTTATAATCTAACCAAACCCTTTTTGGAGGAGACTGGCCAAGCAATGCTGCCAGTTGACCCTAACTCTAAGCCTGGTTTATAAAGGAACCTGAAAATTAAAGTTTTTGCTTTCAAACTAGCATTTTGTGCTTAATGGCAGAGAAGTGCTTGAAAACAGCCCAATTCATGCAGATGTACAGAAAAATGAAGGAAAAGAAGAGAACTGTACAAGAATAAAAACAGCGAGACACTGGATGGGACACTAAAAACATAGCAAGTAAGCCATAGTAGAATGTAACATTACAGAACGCATGTATTTTCTTACATAATTACATTAAAGTGTAGAAAGATACGAAAAGAAAGTGTAAATTGAAAACACAGGCTGGAAATTATCTGAAAATAGGATGATAAAATTACATACTAGAGCAATCATCCACAAAGATTAAGCAACAATAAAAACAGACTCTTCAAAATCAGAGATTTACTGAGACTGTAGGAAAGGGGAGTTTAAGAAAACTTGAAAAACACATATGATATCAAAAGTAGTATGTTAATTGAGGATGTTCGGTTAAAGAAAATTCCACTGTCCATTTTTACTTCCAATCGTTCACAATGTAAAACACACGTAGCTGAATTTTGACCTGGTGAAATACAGAGTTTCAGAGAAGAATTAAATAAAGGGTAAGCTCAAATTAAAACCAGCTTTAAAAGCCTGCAAGCACAGTACCACAGTAAGATGAAAATATTCTTAAACTGCAGTCCCTGTTTGAGACTATTAATGAAATGCAGAATTATGAACTAAGCAGAATAAGGACCTTACCGAAATTAAAGGCGTTAATCTTCAGTTTATTTAAAGAAAACAGATGTATATGGAAACATCATATGATTCAGAACAATAGTTGAAGAGACTCAGAACAGGAGACAGAAAGGGGGATAATATTTGTTAAAACTAAATATTTATATTATCAAATACAGCTGAAACCCACCATAGAATCAGCAGCTACAAACTAAATAAAGTAAATGTACAGCAATAGGTAGGTTATCTGATACATATTAAAAAAAAAAACCATCACAGATACTAACCTATAAGAGCATAGCAGATACAAAATAAGCATGATGGTGTCTTTCAGTATAAGCCAAAATATATTAAGAATCGTTCTTGAAAACACTTCTAATGAGGTAGCTTCTACTGATATAAGTCAACAGTCAGCTAGAAAATATTTAGTACGGTGCCAGAAGAAGTTGCAAAAACGTATATTGGGATAAAGACAAAATGGAGTAGTTATTAAGATCAAGTAGAAGGATAAAAACCATAGGTGACCTCAGTGAAGATCATACAGAGATATTTCTATAAATTCCAGAGTGTAACGACGCCAAGAGGAGTTCTCTGGCTCTATCAATAGTGGCAATGGCACCCCAGCCACCGAAGTGGCTTATAGAGCCACACAGCTCATCTCCTGACTCTGAAAGGTTCTCGTGTTTTCTAAAAAACTGCAGACAGATAAACCCACGCCAGCTCCCCAGACTCAGCTTCCATGCTGAAGGTACCTTTGGTCCCCAGGCAAGCACCGCTCACCACCGTCCCTCGGTAACACGCGGGACAGCTGCATTTCAGATGCTTTGGCAAAAGGTGACGTTTGGAAGAAATCAGGAGTAGAGAGGAATACGCAAGTTGGAGTTATTTATTAGTCGGATGTAAGAGTATAGACTTGGCATCTCTTAACCTAACTCAAGTTAGTCTAGTTTAAGGTAACTAATCCACTGATATATCCCATCTACACACAAACCAGCAGACTCTGTGATCTTAATGTATTTGTTTGCTTTAAAGTTACTTTGAACTAGTTCAAAAAGCAGTGAAACATTAGAAGACCTACAAAGACAGCATCTAGGAATGCTGGACTAAAACAAAGACTGGTTGGCGACCTCTCTATCTTGTTTCAGAGACAGACCGCTACTGAAAATTATATTTAAGGCTTTACCAAGTCAGCCACAGAGCCTGGAACTGTAAAATTATGGTTCTCTCATCCTCGTTGTGTAACTTTGCATTTATACATATAAATAAAGCATAAATATGTGTAGGGGTTTTTTTTAAATAATGTCATTCCTGAGAATTCAGTTTCTCAATATTTAATATTTTGAGAAAGCATAACAACAAGCATTGTAAGGAATCTCAGAAGGTGAGGAACTGCAAAACAATTCTCGCAGCTATTCCTTCCAAGTTATTAGAGCTCTTAATTAGTCAATCTGAACGCTCATCTCTAATAAGCATTTCTTGAAAGAGTCTGTATTTTATCCCACTACAAACAGACTGCAAATCATTCCTTCTTTCCATTCTCCATCTGCAGAGGAACACATCTTACATTTACTCTCTTCTGCGTTGTAAAAAAAGCATTTCTGAATTTGTTTCATTCTCCGGTCGTTTCTGAAGTTGCCCGGTGTTATTCATTCCAAGCGTCTTCACAACTGAGCAGGTTGGCATTTTCTATTCTGTGGGAACTTCTTAATTAAAGGTTCACATGATTACAAAGCCTTGACGCAGCTCCACGTTTTATGTAGCACAAAGCTTTTTTTTTTTTCCATCTTAAACCAGCTGGCAGATAAGTATTAAAGTTGTTGTGCTTCACCTATTCTTTATTGATCAGTTTATAACAACCAAAAGGTTACTATTCTGAAGTTCAGCACACTACAGTGTCAAAATTAATTTTGCCTTGGGTAATTAGCTTCCAAGCTTGTTGTATCTTCAGAATATGGAACTTACGTAATCTTTCATATTCAAATTGTATAAGTCAGGTTTTGGCACTAGTTTAAACGTCTACGTCATATTGTGGGGGAAAACACAAAAATCTGCCTGCAAACACAATGCCATATTTTTAATGAATTGGGTATGTTTTGGTTTATTTTGGTACTTGGTACTGCTGGCAAAGTCTCCATGAATTAATTTGGCTCTGGAAATTATTATCATCAGTATTCAGACTTCCCAGTTTTCTCAGTGAGGTTTTTTTTTAACTACTATTTCTCGTCCACTCTGTTTCAAGTATTCTTTTTAAACACTAAACCCCAAAAGCGTACTTTTAGCACTGCTGAACTCTCACACCCTCTAGTATAAGATGATGATGATAACAATGATAATACTAAAGATTGTACACAGTCTGCTTCTACAGCTATATATTTATTAACTTACGTAGATTGGGTTGTTTGAGCAAAGCACCTTTTCCTCAAATATCTCAGAAAACACATTATTTGCACAGAAAACAGATCACCTAATTGGACATTCATGCACTGCAAGTGTTACTGGTAGCCCCATCCCACCACCGCACCACGTTGCCTCAACCATCACACACGGTCTAAGCCATCAATGCAGTTTTCTCCAAGAAACTTTTCTTTTCGGTGACAGCATCCTTGATGCCAGACATCTTTTAGGTTTGGGGAGTATTTCACATGTTCTTGTTGGAAAAGGAGTACCCTGACAAGGACAAATTACCATGTTTGTTCTGAAATACAGACTTTAAATACGAACACTTTCACCATTTATACGATAAAATCTGATGATGTGAGGAGGCACAAGGCCAAACCTATCCAATTCAGCAGTCATTTCCAAGTTTTGCTCACTACCATCTTCTCTTCTTCCACGAATACAGCAGCCAAGGAGGAAGAAAGGTTTGCCACTGCTTGTCTAGTTACACACAGATCAGTAAAATAATTAATTGTAGCGTAAAAATTACAACAGGCTGCTTAGCCAGTAAATTTAATCTCTAGACTGATAGTTCTAGTTTGTTCTGAACAAATAAGTACGTACTAAAAGTACCGTCACAAATGTTAAGGGTAGAAGAAAAAGGGACATAGAGATCTGCAAATTTCTAAAAACAAATGCAGATGATTCACCTTGGCTGGACAACTCTCTCAGCTGAACAAACAACCCAATTGTTCTCTGGAAATGAGAAAGAAAAGTGTGCAAGCTTACATCTGCAAATAGGTTTTGGCATCACGATCCAGTTACAGAAAACAAAGGTTTAGACTTCCGAAATAAAACAGCTGGATTCATCAGCCAGCTCAAGGAGGAGGTAAGTATGAGTAGTCCAGTCATACCTAACACGATTTTCAACATTGGAGGTCAGCAGATACCGCAGTTAATTTCTTCTGCTGGTTAGTGAAGTTTGAAAATTGACCCTCAAGAAGAGGGACTGATAAACTATTTCTCAATAATTTCGGTGGACGTGATGTGTTGTGGTGGAGAAAAGGAACAATAAATACATTCTGGGTGAGGGGAATTCCAGCTAAGTGGTTTTTCCGAAGAATCTGCATGCCTGTAAGGACATAAAAATGGATGTGATGGTGTCCTGCAGGGAAATACAGAAAAAACAAAGCAACTCAAGAAATAAAATTTCTGGAGAAATGCAGCCAATGAGAGTTTTTTCCAGTCTCTGACTGGAAATGGAACGGGCCTTTAAGAACAAAAAAAAANCCAAGGAGGAAGAAAGGTTTGCCACTGCTTGTCTAGTTACACACAGATCAGTAAAATAATTAATTGTAGCGTAAAAATTACAACAGGCTGCTTAGCCAGTAAATTTAATCTCTAGACTGATAGTTCTAGTTTGTTCTGAACAAATAAGTACGTACTAAAAGTACCGTCACAAATGTTAAGGGTAGAAGAAAAAGGGACATAGAGATCTGCAAATTTCTAAAAACAAATGCAGATGATTCACCTTGGCTGGACAACTCTCTCAGCTGAACAAACAACCCAATTGTTCTCTGGAAATGAGAAAGAAAAGTGTGCAAGCTTACATCTGCAAATAGGTTTTGGCATCACGATCCAGTTACAGAAAACAAAGGTTTAGACTTCCGAAATAAAACAGCTGGATTCATCAGCCAGCTCAAGGAGGAGGTAAGTATGAGTAGTCCAGTCATACCTAACACGATTTTCAACATTGGAGGTCAGCAGATACCGCAGTTAATTTCTTCTGCTGGTTAGTGAAGTTTGAAAATTGACCCTCAAGAAGAGGGACTGATAAACTATTTCTCAATAATTTCGGTGGACGTGATGTGTTGTGGTGGAGAAAAGGAACAATAAATACATTCTGGGTGAGGGGAATTCCAGCTAAGTGGTTTTTCTGAAGAATCTGCATGCCTGTAAGGACATAAAAATGGATGTGATGGTGTCCTGCAGGGAAATACAGAAAAAACAAAGCAACTCAAGAAATAAAATTTCTGGAGAAATGCAGCCAATGAGAGTTTTTTCCAGTCTCTGACTGGAAATGGAACGGGCCTTTAAGAACAATGCACAAGCAAGAGATTTTAGAAGATATTCCCAACAAGAATAAACTATAAAGTATTGTTTCTCCTCCCCATAACTCCAGACTCCAGTCTTTAATATGCAGCAGAGCAACATACCACTGATGACTTGGGACAGCTCATTTTTTTTTGCTCATTCTATTTTTCAACACTAACAGAAGTTTCTTTGCTCTTTCAGCCGAGCTGAGATGAAAGATTACATTCTCAAGAATCTTTAACCCATGGTCTGCTACTCCAGTTAATGGCTGAGCCACTATCAGTAGACTGCTACATCACCTACTTGATGTTGCAGTGCATGAAATGCTAGGTGCCAATGCAGCCTTCCACTTCCAGTGATGAGAAATTAACTCTTTGCCTGAAATTGTCAACGTTCATACACCAAGATGACAGAGTTGAGCCAAGATTTACCAACGTTAAAGGCAAAACTGAATTTTACGCTCCTAGGACTGTAAAAACCAAGCTTGCTGCTTCTCTCATGCTGATGGTGATAAGAAAGTGCAGCAGCTGCACCGCATGTCCTGAGTCTTCTTGGCACGGCAGCAGCTCCAGCTTGTCCTGCTGCGCTTGTGCTCTCCCCAACGCTGCGGTGCAGTCATAGAATCATAGAATTGTTTAGGTTGGAAAAGACCTCTAAGATCATCAAGTCCAGCCATTAACCCAGCGCTGCCAAGGCCACCACTAAATCACGTCCCCAAGCACCATATGTACCTCCAGGGATGGGGACTCCACCACTGCCCTGGGCAGCCTGTTCCAGGGACTGACAACCCTTGCGGTGAAGAAATATTTCCTCATCTCCAACCTAAACCTCCCCTGGCACAGCTTGAGGCCATTTCCTCTTGTCCCATCGCTTGTGACTTGGGAGAAGAGACCGACCCCCACCTGGCTACACCCTCCTGGCAGGGAGTTGTAGAGAGCGACCAGGTCTCCCCTCAGCCTCCTCTTCTCCAGGCTCAACACCCCAGGTCCCTCAGCCGCTCCTCATCAGACTTGGGCTCCAGACCCTGCACCACTTCGTTGCCCTTCTCTGGACACGCTCCAGCACCTCAAGGTCCTTCCTGGAGTGAGGGGCCCAAAACTGACCCCAGCACTCGAGGTGCCGCCTCACCAGGGCCCAGTACAGGGGGACGATGGCTGCCCTGGTCCTGCTGGCCACACTGTTGCTGATACAAGCCAGGATGCTGTTGGCCACCTTGGCCACCTGGGCACACTGCTGGCTATCTGCAGCTTTGGGCAACTATTTCCTTTGTCTGCCACTTACACACGTTCAGCTGTGCAAAGGACTGAATATGCAGGTTGCACTGTATTTTGCAGTGTCCCTCATTCTATCCCTCTAAATAGATTGGTAGAAATTATTTTTATTTTTTTTAAAGAAGCAATTAAAACAAATCCACTTTAGGTCCATGAGAATCATACGCCCTGCTTACTAAAAATCTTTGGGGGCTTTTTTTTCATAGAGCAGTAAAAGTAAGCAATCTCTGAATTACCTGTGAGGCCAAAAAAGTTTGCTGTGAGAAGATCCAGGTGAACGCACCATGCCAACACTACTGCAAATAATTAAACTCAGTCTAAAGGCGATCAGTGGTACCAGCATTCCCCAAGCAAGGTGGCTCCAAAGCTCACATCCAGTTTCTAAAAAGCAGCAGTGATTTTCAGGGTTTGCAGTCTTTGTATTTTCCTTACCATATAAAATTTCCCACCTTCCTAAGACTCTGGATTAACTCTGAGTGGAAGCAGGCTATAATTTAATAGCGATATTACTTAGTGCAAAGCACATCCCTAGAATGCCTGCCCCATCTATCCTATCTTCCCATGCAAGAAACTTTTGAGATGCCATCCACATTCTTTAATCTGGCCTTAAAAAGTACTAGTATATATTTCAGGGAGTTTACTGTATTTTATTTTGTCCTTTTTAATTCAAACAGTAGCAGAGACGCAACGTAATCTTTGATATGCAAAATTGTAAGTAAGGTTTGAGTAACCTTCAACTGTCTTTACGAGCATCTTAAGTTTACCAAGGGTAAATCTGGTATTCTCAAGGTATCTTAGTACCTTAAATTAAGGGTATCTTTAAGAAAAAAAATTAAAAATCTCTACTTCCAACACGACAGAAGAGCAGGCATTTGCAACTACTGCAGAGATGTTAAAAGTTGTGCTCATGTTCAAACATCTGTAGCAAAAAGCCCTCCACAGCCCAGGATACAGGTGCCAAAGCACTCACTAAGGGGAAAAACAAGCTATTAGAAAATATTTTTTTTCTCTGAAGTTGTAAGGCAAGCCAACTCTTATAAGAGCTGCCAAGAGAATCCAAGTCCAACTCAGTTTGACTTCATTCATAGAAAAAAAAAAAAATTAAAAAAATCCTTCCTGCTCATTTAAGAAAGAATTTTACAGGAACAATTCAGGAAAAAAAAAAAAAAAATCATCAAGCTAATCTTTGCACAGAAAACAAACTGGTGAAAACCAGCCAGAAGAGAAAAGCTTGTCTTCAGGTATTTACAACACAAATTTATTCTGTCTCGAGGTTTGCAAAGTACACGTCCGCCCACAGGAACTTTTATATATCTATTTTTCACACGTGAAACTCATGGATTCAGTATTATCAGACAAACAGAATAACTAAGAAAATCAAGAAAACGCCGGGCGATGAGGGAAGCGGACCATCTGGTCTCTAACACGCTAACACAATAGGGAAGGAGTTGAGTTTGGCAGCTAAGGACTGGAAAGCATATGGTACGTTTCCTCTTAACTGGGCATTTTCTGGCTTTTCTTAGCTTGTGTCAAGAACCTTAACGCACCTTACGTAGTTTGTATTACTGAAAATTAAACCATAGAGAGCCTCCGAGTTCTTCGCTTCGGGTAATTCTGAAGCAGGGTAAGTAGGAAAAAGAAATATAAAAATCTCTGTAATCTTCTGAGATTGTTGTATTGGTATTTTTTTCTGCTTTCTGTATGGGTTGTGTGCTAATTCTTCTGCAGAGAAATGCTATTTCTTCCTATCCTGTTTTCAAAATTAGATCTGGCAAATTCCCTAGTCTCCTTCCAGGTCAGGTCAAAAACAAAAAAGGGGGAGGGAAATCAAGACTGAAATACTGCAGTGAAAGCATACTAAGATTATTTGGACCGAACTTACTTGGACTCAAGTTTATTCTTAAAAAAGCAAAATTAATCTTTTTATTTGTATTTACTAATGGTTACAAGACAAGCTCTCAAGCATCAAGTTTACTCCTGTATCGATAAAACACACCAGAGATGTCTGAAACTACCACAAACGGAAGATTTCAAAGTCTATGCTGGTAGCAAATATACTACATTTTAACGTAAAATTAGCTGAGCATAGGACCGAAATAAGTTACTTGGAAACAGATTCGTATGCCACACTCACACTAGTATCAGGAACAGCAGCTCAGGTTTTTTGTCCCTCCAGTTTACCATAAGGTGTCGCTCCAATGATAAATGGAAGTTCTCAATTATATTTTCAGATCAGCAATTTAAATGAGATAAATGCATACTGCTGTAGATTTTTCTGCGTAGACCTCTGTGGTGTCTGGGAGCACCAGTACCCTCTGAAGGCATCAGCTCTCTAACATCAGAATGGAAAGAGAGAGACCAAAACCTCCAAAAATCAAATATAGTAGCAACTGCTCAAATTTAAGACAAAAATTATATACAAAAATTAATCTAATGTAAAGGAATCGAGCACAGGAGAGAACAAGACAACATTATTCAACACGACACTGATCTCAGCACACCAGCACCTTTAATTTGAGATTACACGGCAGTTACATGAAATTGCACTGTTTCGTATCGCAACGTGTTCAGCTACTACGTCCTCAAAGTAACGTCTTGATGAGTATTTAGCGTTACTTTTTTGTACCTAGCAGCAACTTTCACTTTGCAAAGATTAGTACGTACTAGTTTTAATCTTGTATCTAAAAAAATAAAGGGATTAAATAAAACCCCTGCAACTTCCAGGAATACGTATTAGCAACTACTACAACTTTACTCCAACAAGAATAGCCTTGCATCAAATAAAAAGCAGTAACCGTGTGCATGGTCTTACCAGTGACAAACACACGACCGGATTCATTCAGCGCAGAGTCAGATGTTATTGTTGATCTAGCAGACGTGGTGGAAGAAGTCATTGCTTGAGGGCAAACACAGCTACACGGTGATAACCAGCTGGAGCTGAGCTCTGTGAAACTGTAGCTTTCCTACGCTAAGCAGCACGGTTGAGCATTTTATTCTCCTAATGGCTTGACTGCTTGATGTCAATGGGAACTGCTTGAACCGCTCTGCTTTCTTCCAAAACAAACGGTGTGCCGAACCCTCACAGCAGCCGATGGTGCGAGTCGAGAGCAAACCAAGAGTAACCCGGCCAACGCACAGAACCAAGTTACGGCATGGTAGCTTGACCATGAAACTCCACTATTCCTTTACCTAGAGTTCACTTTTAAGTTAGCTGTACATACAATGATGAACATCAGCATTACATCCAGCAAAGTCATTCTACAACTACCTATACATCAAAGGTAGTATTTGGTATATGAGTATTTGCATTTCAGTACCTTCAGGAAAAAACCACCACAATTCACATGGAAATACTCCAATTCTTAAAGCAGAAATAATATTATCCAAAGCACACTATTAAGCATACTCAAAGCGGGGAGGAGGGAGCTCTGGTAGAATTAAAATGTGAAAGTTTTTAGGAAAAAAACAACAAAATTTAACACTGATATTGCAAGAGGCTCTGTGCAACGCAGACCAGCTCCCCCAAAGTGGAGACTCCTCGGGGAAAAAAAAAAAGAGATGAGTTTGCTTGCAAAAAGGGGACAGACAGAATACTGTAAGGAAAGGTGAAGCCATGGTAGAATTCTGGAAACCGTGCAGCTGTTCAGAACTGAATTCAAAGCAATACGGAAGAAAACACAGGTCTACGGCTTGAATAACACGTTTGCAACAACTGGTATAAGCCAAAGAAACAACTATTGAATACGGTCATCAAAACTTCTCCTAATGTCCGTGTAGTTTCAGTGTTAGAATAACAGCAGAACTACTTAAACTGAGCAAAGCAGCTGCTCCTTGACTGGAGATGGAAGAGTCACATCCAAGAACATTAGCAATGCGTTTTAGAAATACTTCTTCCCTAGACAAATGCTTAAGAGACCATCATTAGAAAGTGCTCATAGCTTTTTAATTTTATAACCTGTATAGCAATGGAAAAAATGCACACACACACAAAAAAAATCTTATACTTATGAAAATGAAGATAGTGTTTACGGACAGTATTTTGTACGAGGGGCTCTGGGCTGTGTTTCTGGTTCTCCTTCACCTTTGCACATCTCCAGACAGCTCAGTCTAACTGCGCTTCCTTCTCCTGCACCTGAAATCCCGGGTGCACTTTTCTTTCCTTGATGTAGCAAAGGTTGGGCATCTCCGTATTTTTTTGTTAAATATTAAACAACAAGAAATTATTTCACTATGAGGTGCCCAGGTAATTTGAACAATCACTCATATAAACACCAAGTATACTGAAATTATGACCTAGCAGATACACAACTGCTTTCCTCCCTTCGCCAGTATTATTTTTTTTCCCAGTTTAATATATATTTAAGGTTATAGAATATAAAAACAGTCACCAAGTTACAAGCAAATTCAACCGAAAGGACTTAACAAATGTATTTAACAAGATTTGCAAAGAAATACTGTTATGTTCATTTTCAGCTTCCCAAAGGTTTTTATGTATTCACAATACGTTGCAGCTCTGAGAGATCTGAGCAAACTGTTACATTTCGGTAGCAACACAAAGCATTAATTAATAGATGACAAAGTCATCTGGTTCTGTATTCTCCACTGTTCTTCAAAGGCAAATCATTTCGAACCTAAATATAGGCTTCATAGAAGGCACTGAAAGGTTAAACAAAAACCTCTTCAGTCAAAATGCTTACAACTCTTAAGACAGCAAGCTATAAATTATTAAGTAGCTTGTCTAATTGCTTCATGATGGCATCCAAAGATTCCGGTCGCCCCTACCCCCACATCCCAAGACGCAATTCCAGCTGGATGCACTTTCAACACAGCCCATTATTCACAAGAGTCCGCTCGAACGTTAAAATGAGGTACCAGAGGTCAGGCTCCTAATAAGAAAACAAAGAGTAAGATTCCCATGGCCACATAACATCCTAAATCTCGAAGCTACATCAGCAAGCTGACAACTGGAAAACCTAGGAAACCTCATCAATAAGTAATGGCGAAAGGAATCGGATTACACTGAACAGTCGGATTTTAAATCCTCCAAATTAAGTCATATATGGAGAACTGCTCCTACAAACGCTGCTCGGAACCACGGCTGTAAATCAGAAACTTGAACGAAGAATTAGGGAATTCAGCTCTTCAGTCAGAGGACAGGAGTATAAACAGTGAACTCAATTGCCAGTTATTATGGAAGAGATAGACAACACAGGAAAAAACAGCACAAGACAACAAAAAATAAGGTCTAATTCATCAACATGCTCAGATTTTCCAATTCACTAGTTTGTTGGGTTTTAAACAACACATTTCAGGCAGAGAAAACACATATTTAATGACTCAGGGTTTACAAACTATAGCACCATTTGCAAAGCAAACAAAATAGCTCTTTTTTTACTGCTGTAAGTAACAGCAGTCGTAATTTTCTAAAATACATAAATAAATCATGCACACACACAAAACCAAAAGA
This sequence comes from Aramus guarauna, assembly GCA_013400195.1. Taxonomy (NCBI): domain Eukaryota; kingdom Metazoa; phylum Chordata; class Aves; order Gruiformes; family Aramidae; genus Aramus; species Aramus guarauna. The sequence continues at coordinate 151,520 of VXBL01010283.1, forward strand.
AATGTGAAAATGTTAACTGCTGAAGTAATAAGTCTTGGCTTGAAACTCTTCTTAATTTACAGACGTTAAATATTTAGTCTTTCCTGCCTACCATCTTACACTGTAATTAAATTATTTTTCATTACAGCCACATGCAATTGATTGATTTTAGTGTCTCGGAAAAAGAAAGATGTAATCCGGGAGACGTATTTGGCTTTTTTTAAAACCAGCATTACTGACCAACAGCTACCTGAGGGAGAGATCAGCTTGTCTTTCCCTGCAGTTTTCATACCAAAGTCCACAATAATTCAAATACCTGCACAGCTGATCTTATAGATCACCTGTAGATAGCAACGTGCAACATTCATTAGAAGCGTTACCAAACGATTGCTAATTAAGGGAAATACAAGAGTAGCAGCAGCTCCCTACCCACTCAAACGGTTGTAAATGCGTGTCAGGAATAAGGCAGAAGTAAAACAAGGTACTAAAATGTATGTGGTGTGTGTCTTATCTCAAGAACGTAATTGCAAGAGCGGTTAACGATTGACAGAAATCTCCTGTCCGCTTCTCCACTGCCACAAAATAGCAATCATAAACGCCACAGATATTACAGAGCATTGAATAAGGGCTCAAAAAGAGAGCTAAAATAATAATGTTCTACTGGCTCAATGCATCTCTTACCTTTAACCGCTACTGGAAAGAAAAAGAGACAAGGGAAAGAAAAAACATGTCTGGCTTTATTCTTTACTAACAATTAGTTAGCCAAACTTTGGCCAATTGTTTTTCAATATGGACAAAAGACCCCAGCTGTAAAAGATACAAGGAAAAAATTAGCAATATGGGAATCCTACTATCAGGTTTATCTTACATACAGTTTATGGCTAAAAATAGTATGGAAGGGTTAATTTTCCCTTATCATAATGCAGCAATCAAAACTCAATCTTTGTATCCCACGACGTTCTAAGTGCAAAGGTTGATGCGCAATAAAATGTGGCACCAAGAGTTCGTCCTTCCTATACCTTGGTTATCAAAAGCACCAAAGCTACGTCAAATGGCCCGTTTCATATTTTTTCCCCCTAAAAGCAGAAATTAAAATGAGTATGTTACTGTGACTTTAGCCACAGGGGTAGAAAAGATCAAGAAACAACATTCATACATGCAGAAGTCAAGAAAATGGGTACAGAGAACGAGCTGAACTCTTGCGATGAAGCACTGGCGGGGTAGTCTCCTCGGCACCCTTTCCTACCCTCGTCTTCTTCCCTCACTAAGAACTCAATTGTTTAATTAATTGTTTTACATAGGTGAAATGGACCATTAGAAAACATTAGACAACACTTAATTTATCATTTATACAAGGATGAATGCAAATCATTTTGAGGTTTGGGGTTTTTTTTTCTTCCCACACCCCTAATTAATATTCATGAGGATAATTTCACAAAGGCAGTTATAAAACTATGTCAGAGGCGGCTTGAAAATATAGTTGTGCTAACACAGAAAGAGGAAATTCTCTCCCCCCGCTGCCCACTCCTGAAAAGGGCGGGGGGGGGGATTTAAACCCAACGCAAACATTTACTGAATGATGGGGGTTTATAATATTTTAATCAAGTTATTCATTACACAAAAATAACCCTGTGGAAAACCAGATAACGTTATACAAAAGCTAAGTTCATTTGTTCTGGACAGGTGGCCAGTCTGCAACTCCGTGCCGGCATCCAAAGCCCGCCCACAATAGTACTAAAGACGATTATGCAAATGTTCCCTATTCCCTGCTATTTTCCCAGGAATGGGAGAAGGGCTCCGTGTGGAAGAAGCAATTGTTTCCCAGTCATGTGGAAAACAAACCAAGAGAAAGAAGGGAGGGAACGTGAACGGGAGATAGCAACACATACCCTTACCGAGCTGGTCTTCTGCTCTCTCTCGCTGTGAAATGCTTTAAATGATCATAACGGTAACGTGATTTCCATACCGGAGCGCGGATAGCAGGGGTCAGACACAGAGTTCAGAGCCCAGGAAATGTATTCTTCATACGCAGCTATTCTACATTTTCCCTTGTTTTCTACCATGGGACAAAGCAGTTTGAAGATGGTAACTCTCCTTCAGTTGTAACACGTCGCTTACGTGTGAATGGTGGGGCTGTGCGATGCTTTACTAGAGCAAGCAGAACATTTGTAAAAGACGGGCAGCAACCAGGCAGTTATCTGGGAACCTGAATTTTGTCAGGATTTTATACGATTGATGGATTTTTTTCTGAATTCCACCTCGCAGTCGTGGAGTGCTTAAAAACCGCAAGTGAAATCTAAGTCAATGCATTCGCATCACTTCAATCCTTCAATTTAAACATGTTTTACTAAAATACAGCACCTTGTACCATAATACAGACTGGTTTAAAATTCTTAACTTTCTTATATTTCAAACACAGCTCTCTAAAACCCAAGGCTTAAATCACCCATAAAATGGGTGATTCTACATAAAATGCTTTTCACCTCTCCCAAATATCAATTTTCCACCTAACTACCCACCTAAATAACTCAGCTATCCTTCCACTTATACATTAACTGTATCTTACAGGATTCAGCGGGACACAAAAAAGACTGTAGGCAAACGAACGTGATGCAGCTAACCAGCAGCCTGCAACTTTAGTAATTATAAGTTAGGCATGACTAATTATAATTATAAGGGAATGCCTGTCCCTTCCCACAAAGCACCAGGTATTAAATGGATGCAGAACAGCATTCATGGCTAGAAGTTGTAATAGATAAACAACCTGTCCCATTAGCACTCACTTTTACACGGGTTCGGCTCCGCCGTTGAACCCTTCCGGCCACAAACGGGTACAGAAGCAGTTGCATTCCCCGTCCATCACAATTCCCAGGGCCAAGCCAGCTGCATCCCACCGCGATTTACTCCAGTAACTGATTTTATGTGAGCTGGACAATCATCGCAAGTTGTGATACTGGATTTAATAATGATTATTTTTTCTTCAGTTAGCTATTATTGTTTTCTTGTACTATTCTAAAGGAATCAGGTTTCTACAGCTGGTATCAGGAGACTAAAATAAGAAATAATCATCTGGTTAACCTTGCTCAAATGAAAAAAAAAATAAAAAAAAATCTTCCCTTATTCCCCAAAAAAGACATGGCCATCAGAGTTACGGCAAGCCTCAAAGTTTGTTGAGTATAACTTACAGGAACAGTGTAGGGATAATCAGTATTTAGCAAGTCAAAGACCAATATCTCTTCTGCTTTAAGTAACACCGGCTTTCAACCTCTTCCAGTCCCATAATTTGAAATGGTAAAGATAAAAGCTGTCTCCTATACACGAAGGGGTTTTTTTACTTTTAAAAAGTAGCTTTTCAAAACTAAGTTTTTGACGTGTCTTTTTGCTTCACCTCAACACCACCTAACCCTTGAGCCAGGTTTCCAAAGCATACATACTTTGCTTCCCCGGATGCTGGAAGCTTGTTTCCCCTTCTGGTCACTACCTCTCAGAATCACAGAATCATCCCAGACTGGTTTGGGTTGGAAGGGCCCCCCCAGCCCCTCCAGTGCCCCCCCTGCCATGGCCAGGGACACCCTCCACTAGCCCAGCTTGCCCAAAGCCCCATCCAACCTGGCCTTCAACACTGCCAGGGAGCCAGGGGCAGCCACAGCTTCTCGGGGCACCCTGGGCCAGGGCCTCAGCACCCTCCCAGGGAAGGATTGCTGCCTCACAGCCCAGCTCCATCTCCCCTCCTGCAGCTTCAGGCCATTCCCCTTGGCCTGTCCCTCCCTGCCCTTGGCACCAGCCCCTCTCCAGCTTTCCTGGAGCCCCTGCAGGGACTGGAAGGGGCTCGAAGGTCTCTCCACAGCCTTCTCTGCTCCAGGCTGAACCACCCCAACTCTCTCAGCCTGTCTCCAGAGCAGAGGTGCTCCAGCCCTCCCATCATCTCCGGGGCCTCCTCTGGACTCTCTCCAACAGCTCCGTGTCCTTCTTGTGCTGGGGACCCCCGAGCTGGACGCAGCACTGCAGGGGGGTCTCACCAGAGTGGAAGGGAGGGACAGAATCCCCTCCCTCGACCTGCTGGTCACAATCCCATTCAGATCCCAGCAACTGAAAGACTTCATGCTGATCTTCAATTCAAAAGAATTTCTTGGCAGCTTCGGCCATTGCTTTAAATTAATTAATAAAATCCTCCTTACATCACTGATATTATTGCTACTTTTCCTCATTCAACAGAATTCACAAATAAAAGCGTTGAGTGAAGACTCTCGCTCATATGTTCATCATATGTACACTGCCTTTATCATGTCTCCTGCCTGTCTGTAATTACTCCGTGGTTATTTTGATACTCCTCAGAATTTAGTCTTACTTTTTCTCCCAAGCTATCAAATGTTTTGTATTTCCATTAACTCCACTGCTCTCTCTCCCTCTTTCTTGTAGGAAGCTCCTCCAGGACCAGCCTACCTACGGGCTTCTGGGCACTTTGCAGAGCTTCCAAATATCTTTCAACCATTTATTTTTATGTGCTTGCTTGTTCTGAGTTACTACTTGTCTTTCACCACTGACATCATCAATTCAAATGTTCCGCTTCAGAGTTCTTTGATCTGGTGGTACAACTCATTTCAGGTTTCTCTCCGCACAGTCTTCCGACCATTCTTCCCCTACCCAGGCATTTCTCTATTTCCATTTCAACACCAACTAGCTGGTCAATCTCTTGAATCTCTTCCCCCCCACCCCCCCAAACTTCTAACACTTTCCAGCTCAGCAGCTCCTCGCTCTTTACCCACCTCTGTTTCTTTGTCTTGGCTTGTAACACACAACTTGATCAGCCATTCCTATAATCTCATTTTTTATGCTGTTCCACAGCTCTTCACCATTCATTTCTTCTTTCACCAGAGACAAAATTCCACCCCCCAACTTCTTTGTTTTCTTTCCTGTATCTGGCTCTTTCCATCTGTGCTTATCGTAGATCTTCGGTCTTGACACTTTTTTGGTTGCTCTTAGCTTCACTGATGCCAGCACTAACTTTAGCTCTGGAGGTAATTCTGTGAGAGAGGAAGCCTTCAGCCGCCTTAGGCTGATTTACTGCAAATTCCCTTCGGAGTTACCGATTCTTGTTCACTGTCACGTGCAATTCACTGAACCTTTAGAGGATGGGGATTATTCTGAGACGGAACTACATACTTGGTCATGTAAATAATCAGGAATTTCAGAGTTAAAAAAGTAAGCACAAGCATGGCTAAAAAATTATACATGTTTCCTATTTCAATTAAAGCACGCCTGCAGATCATGATAGGATTTGTATTGCTTTGGGGGTTATTTCTGCGTATTAGAACAATTTTTGTATGAGAATACCACTACCAGCTGTAATTATATGACCATACATAACTGGATTTTACTAAAAGTTCTGCTCTACCTTTCAGTTAGTAGATTTTCTATATTAATTATTATTGGTCTTTTTTCTACGTATACAGAAAATACTTTGGCAGAGGGACAAAAAGCATTTAGAATATAAAAACAGGTTCACAGAGACAATATTATTTACTAAAGGGGGAACAAATCCAGACTGCTGTAACAGAGTCCAACCCACGGTCTTCTCCCCATCACCTTTTTTCTCCCCAAAATTCCCTTAACCATGACCAGAAATCACGTCACACGAGTTGCTGCAGTGCTGCGTACGCTCTCCTTCTTGAGATAGTCGTTCTCCCTCCACCACACCGGCACATCACCAGGCGTACATCCGTAACAGGACCCACACCTAGATGCTCCTCCTTCTCGCCTCCTTTGCAATTACTTGACAAATCCGTTTGATTAAAAAGACACTTGCTGAGCTACATGGCCAGGGACTGGCACAGGACACGGTGCGGGACATGCGCCTGCTCCAGTTAATGTCCACCCAGCCCAGTGACACACCGACTCTTACGGGCACTCTCAACAACCTTGTGTTTTCCAAATATTAAAAGATAAGAGTGCACTTAAACCAGAAAAGATAGCGCGCATAAAAAATTATAACAAATTCTCTTTGGAAAATGAGATCTGAATAGCCACTTTTTCTTATTCACATCATCATTATACGCATACCTGAAGAGGAAAGAAAACACGCTTTCCCCTTTTTTGGCATACAAAACCCGTGTGATTAATTTAGCATATAATTAACATATGTTTGTCAACTCCTTGTTTCACTGTAGGCCTCTAGCCCAACATTTTCTGTACAGCTATATAGATAGTGCCACCATTCATTATTCAAAGGTTTCTCCTGCAAACCAAAGATGTCCTGGTAAATAACAGGTTTGGACTCATTACAAGGTGAGTCATGTTTAGGTTTCCAGTTGTTACAGGTAACTCAACTATTCATTCTTAAAATATTTTTTGCTCTTTGCATATTATTCAGAGTAGTGCAGAGAAATACCTTCGCTACAAGCCATAGGGAGAAAAGGAAAAAGAAATTCATTGTAAATAATCAGCTGCTCCTGGGAGACAGAGACATTGCAGTGTGCCAAGTCAAATTAATCCCAGACACAAAGATGTGAATAAAGCTTGAAAAGTGAGATAAAGCAGGGAAATTAAATAGATCACTTAGAGAAATAAAACTAACTTCATTCGGTACTGTATTTTTACACACTGGCCGATGTGTGCCTAAAATTCAAAGTTTCTGCGAAGGAAAAGTCTCTTCACATGAATGCTTGAAGCCAAAAAGAAGAGGGTACTGTATATAGAGACTGGAGAATGCAGATGGGCTTTCTAAAGTCTTGTTTTAAGCAAATGCATCGAGAACAAATTTCTGCTAAGAAAAGCCAACAAAATCTGGTTTTAAAAGATCTGAACTAGAATCAGAACCAAAGCGAACTTCATTCATATTGAAATCAGCTTTGCCAGATAATAGATTTTAAAAGAATAACTGTTATTTAGTCTAGGGCAAGCTTCAAATTTGCAGTCTGGTCTCATCTCTCCACTCAAACCTTTCTTTAGCACGTTTTTCATTTTGACTCCTTGGTCTTTAAATAAACAGTGTGTTTCTGAACACAAGACGTCAAACTCAGCCTTGATGTGACTTAATTAACTTCTACTGGGGTGAGTCATTAGAAAACATTTATATATTGTTGCAAATTTACATAGCGCTGTACAAACACAGAAGAAAACAGATTTCCTACCTGGAAACACTTACAATACAAATAAAACCACCAATAACTGGGGTAAGCAGAGTACATTGTGACCTGGCAGATGCAGAAATTAGGCAGTTTGAGGGGCACAGAACAATATCACTGAAGGCAAAATAGTCAAGAGAAGTGAACTAAAACCAGAGGCAAGCTAATGCACGAGGGCATGATGCTTTAGAGCTTCACAGACAAGGAGCTTAACTGCAAAAAAGGACAGAACAACACTTGTGCGTAGAAGAAAAGCACAGGAATCTGTATGAAATATTTCCATGAATACGGAAAGGAAGATTTTCTTCGAGTCATTTCAGTTCCTATATAAGGGATGTTAGTACTTCAATGACTGAGAAAAGACATTCTGGCAATAATAAAGAGGCAAAAAATGAATCAAAACATTATGTGAAATAAGCAAAAAATAATCACTCCGAAAGATTATATCTGTTTTCCAACTTGGAATCTAATTTCTTTTTTGAGAAAGAAAGACAAAAGGGGACATATGGGAATTAAAAGCAAATGTAGTGCTGGTTAAAGGCAGGAAAGATCTACATAAGACAGGACTGAAATCACAACACTGTACACTTGAATGCAGCAAAAGAAATCATTTGCTCACTCACTGAGATATCCAATACGTGAGCAAGAAAGCCCAGGGATGAGTAAATCAGCTATGGAAAAGCTTTCAGATAAATCGAGCATCGGAAAAACAAAGACTCTAACAACCACCACCACCTAAATACAGGCGTACGTAAACCAACCTTAGCAGCAGCCTATGAACAATTTAATGAGTCCACAAGCAAGCAGGGATGATTAAAAAATGTTCTGGTATGATGTAATATTGATGTAAATGAGGGGCAATTAATGGGACTAAATTGGTTCTCACCTTTAAACAATATCCTAAACCCAGGCATGATTTTTCTTCATTTATTTTTGCATCCCATTCTTTTGCTGACATGGCCTTCTATGAAATTTGATCACAACCAGTACCAGGATTATGATAAACACATACACAAGGTCATCCTGACACGGTAGCTGCTCTGCGTATTTGTATTTTTTATTAATATTAGTATTTGCGTGTACAAGCACATACATCTTCCAGACACTCTGAAAGGCAGCAGTGGCAGTTCTTCATTTTGTTTTTCATTCTCCGCTCCCACAACACTGAAATTTCTGGGCACCTTGCCAAATGATATTTAATTAAAAGCTACTCTGCTTTTGATTCTTTAGTAACTTGGTTACCAGCTCCATTGACCATTTATGCAATGAAAAGAATTTAATATAAAATGGTTTTCTATTGTGTTTACAGACCCGGTGACGGTATAATTTTGAGTGTAGAGACAGCTGGCAGTGCAGTTTGCTTTAAAAACTCAGAGAGGTAAAATATAGAAAAAGTTGAGATAGAAAAAGCCTCAAATCAATGGAGTATTATGTACCTTAATGTCACACAAAAGCTATTTATTTTAGTTTACCATTCGGCAAACCAAAGAAGCCCTGTTTTCTTTGGCAGTTCTCAGTAATGCCAAAGCTATCAATTCCTGTGTTGAAATCCGGTATCAGAAAGAAGGAAAAAAGGGATCTTGGACTTAAACTGCACTCACAGAGGGTTGATTAAAAACATTGAGTACAGATAGACACCAACAGAGTGGATAAACATTTCTTGGGGATAATAAAAGGGTAAAAGTGGCTGAGTGAAGAACGTACCAGTTCTTTTTATTTCGAGGTTGGGTTTACTCTTTTTTAAATGGTAGAAAAAGATCTCTGACGCTATCAGTAGCCTCTGGTCATGGTTTTAACTCCTGAAATCATCTCTTAGCCTCAGAAAACCAATTACTGGCCTTTCTGATAACCTGAGTACGGTGGCATTTACAACCCAGCCCCTCTAACCATCTACAGAGAAACTCACTCCAGACATTTCTCAGTGCAGCAGCCACACAAGTTCCTGAGGACAACCCATGATTTTTCCCAAAACCCATAAGGCAAAGTGAATTTCAACATCAGAAGCCTGAGCAGAAGCAATACATGTGATGCTTTCAGAAAAGCTGGCACTGTATTTTCAATTGTAACTCCAAATAAAGGGAAAACAGACGATACTACGTGCGCGGGGTTCGGCACACATGCACAGTAGAACAACCTCAGATTTCCTCCCATCTTTACTGGAAGATACTTTTTAAACAGGCTAAACACTTATACTCAAAACTGCAGATAATATCAGAAAAATCATCATATATCAGAAAAATCATTGAATATATCTAAACAATAGAATTAACGTAGGACCTATTTCTACATCCCACAGCGCTGAGCACACATGCCGATACCATCGACCAGCGAGGCTACGCTCGTGCTCACACCAAGTCTAAATTCCAGTGATGCTTCCTCAGCACATCCTAATCCTGCCCTGAATCATCAAAAATTTCATGGTCCTGAACCTGGATAAACTGTAAGAATAATCAGGGAGAAACTCTGTCAAACAGGACATTAGTAATTGGTTGAAAGAGTAAATCTCTGTTTATTCCTGTTACATACAGCCCTGTGAGGCTTGGAGTTGGTGGAATTTTACAGCTTGCTTAGTCTAAATGATTTCAGTGAAGAAAATATCATCACCATTTAGTGAAAAATTTTGTAAAGTGGAGAGTATGTATTTTATTTTTAACCACAGCCCGTGACTCAAATTTAGCTGCATTTAATATCTTAATTTGGAAGTGAAGCCTCACTTCAGCTCTGTGGCTTACCAAAAAGAGCACCAATATTGGGAACTGAAAAATATTTCAGAAGGTTGTTTTCAAAATTTCTCCATTACAACCTCTTTGCCTAACTTCCTCTTAAGGCTTCAGATACACAGGGGGGGAAAAACCCAAAGACCTTAGATAAGCCATACAAACCTGCAAAGCAAGTAGTAAGATACAGCTTTTCTTCAGATTCAAGAGCTGAATTTACTAACACGCAGCAACAATCCTCTCTGCTATTTCTCACCAGAGACTTTTAAAGAAACAGCAAAAGCCTGAAGGTTGCTGTGAAACGGATAACTGGTTACAAGTTCCGAAGCGGAGGGATGGCGTAAGCTCCAGCGATGGACAGGACTTTGTGCTGGGTGTCAGAGGTGACGTTTGTTTATGAAATGGCCTGCAGAAGGTGAGGAGCAACAAGTTGATAACATCTGCGGACGCGTGGTAAAGTTAAGGGCTGGTATCAAGAACTGGAAAAAGATTTTAATGAGATTAAGCCACAGGGTAACAAAATGGAAATGAAATTCAATATAAATAAACGTAAAGAGATGCAAACAAGGAAAAAACTAGTATGCTAGGTGGACCGTTTCCATGCAGGGTCAAGATCTTGGGGTATAACGGATAGGTGCATGAAAAACGTCGATGTCTATTAGCAGTCAAAAAAAACTAAACCCACCCTAACCCAATCGATAGCAGCGATCGGAGTTAGAACAGAAGGAAGAACGTAACACAGGTTATTGCTGTCACTACAGGAGTAGATGGAGCGCCGTCTCAGAAGTCTGTGTGCTGTCATGGTCTTTCGCTCTGCCTCGTCTCCAAGAAATAAAGAGCTGGAGAAGGAATAAGGATGATACAAATGCATAGATCAGCAGCCACATAAGGAGCGACTCGGAGAGCTTGGACTCTCCAGTTCTCGTAGGAAACCAGAGAACTGAAGGCACGGGAGAATAGGGTGTTGGTCTATGAACTCATGACCAACATGGTGACAAGAGATAGAAATTAACTGTTCTCATCAGATGAAACAACCAGAAGTAAGGCTCAAAGCAAAGGACACATTAACCAGCCTGCATCAACAACAGAAGGTGCTGTAATCTCATGAGTTCCAGCCAAACAACAAACCTCTTTTAACGCAGAAGTAATACCAAAAGAAAGAGACTTAAAATTTCAAGGGGAAAAAATAGCAACCTAAAGTGTCTTACCCTGACTGGCTATCAAGACCAACCAAAAGCTGGCACGTGGGCTACGACGTACATGCCTAAAGAATGCCCTACAATAAAATCACACTAAGAGTGGGAACACGGGCAGGAATCTAAAGCAAACAAGACTAAAGCTCACCACTTCCCTGCCTGACATGGCTACAGGTTCTCCATATTATCTCACAGGGCTTTTCTTCAAGACTTCTCCTAACATCTTCCACACTTTGAAAGAAACTGAGGTGACATCTGTGCTGCTCCAGAACAAAAAGGATATCAGGGATTTTATATTAAGTTTCTTTGGAAGGTTGGTGAAACAGTACCAGGGCACTGGTACTGGCACAATTAACAGGTCATTCAGAGCAGAGACAGGCATTACACAGCTGCCAAAACCAGCAGGTGGTAAATTTTCAATGTCATGCAGTAATACCAGTAGTAGAGGGCTGTGAGCTGTAACATCTATAGTAAAGCACCGAGAACAACCTGCCAGGAGGCAAAAATACTGCCTTGTATTTAGGCAATGCTTCTACTGATTAAATGATCGACACGTCTTGCTTGTGGTATTTTGACTGCCTCAGCTTTCTTGTAATCTGAAACATCTTGACCACAACATAAAGACCCACTGAGGCCCTACAGGGTTCTCTGTCCCCTATTTTGTGTGGCCTCCTCAACACACATCTGTCCAACAGCCACAATACATGGGTTCTACCTCAGAGCAGGAACGTACGATCTGGCCCATATGCAGAGGACACCAGCTACGCCCCCATGGAAATGGTGAGCTAGGAAAAACTTGCCATGCTACACATCCTGATGTGGTCCTCAAACATCTGCCCACAGAATGACATGCTCGTTTTCACATAGCTCGGTTCCAGAGATCATCAGTAACAACCCCAAAATCAAAAGCTATGAAGACGAAGTGGTCAATGCAGATGGCATAGGGAGAATTTCTGAAAGTGTAGGTAGCCAAAAACATCAGTACAACTGTAGAATAGATGTATTTTCAACAATGACCTGGAGCAGAGACATTAATGGACACAGCCTAAATAGAAAGGAAATCAAGCACAGAAGAAGAATAGCAACTGATCCAAACGTTTGTCACCATTTTGAGTATAAGGAAGAGGAACAAGAAGACATAATTTGTGGTTTTACTTAAATTTAGAAAAAAAACCCCATGCTTATAAAATTTATGCTTTATCTATTGTGATGGCTGATGCCATTATTGTCCCTTCCCTCACAGATGATCAACTGGGCAATCAAAAAGGGTTTCGCTTTGTCAGTTTTTCCACTGCCATCAGTCACAGAAAAAAAAACAGCTCAAGAGAAACAGAAGGCTGGAAGAGAAGGAACTGAAATGCTTATCTTGACTCTAGGTTTTACAAAGCAGTCTCCACATATCAAAACAGCTAGTTAAGTACCATGATTTCTTCTTGCAATCAAACCTTTTTATTTCTCTCCAGAGTCTACTGCAAGAACAGAATTGCATGACACTCCTCTACAATTGAAGACTTAAGAGAACACTGCATAAACGCAAGGTGATGCAATAAGGAGAGACCGTGTCAAAAGTAAGGGTGTTAATGCCAAAAATTACTTCTGCAGTATTAAGGAAGCCCTCAGATTTGCTGGCAGCTGCAAGTTTCAGTTTTAAAAAATATTTTAAAGACTGCTCTCCTATCCCCCTGTCCCCATTTTCATACCTGCAAAAATACCTTTGTTATCACATGAAGTCTTGCACCGCTGATGCAGAGCAAAAATGCTTATCTAGAGATATCACAGTACCAGAAGAGTTCATTTATTACACAAATAAAACAATAAAAAAAGGATTACAAACTTTTAAAAGGCTGCAAGCCACACAAAAAGACATTTCATTGTTGTACAGTAATTTAAACAGTAGGATCTATCCAATTCCATTTAAAATTTCTACTTTGTATTATTTTCAAGAATTTCCAGGAAAAACAAAAGGGCACCTGAACTCACCAAATCTTCACAATCTTCAACAGATATATTTAAATCTACTCTTTAATAGGATAACAAAGCAACAGTCCACGCCAAGTCAGAATCATAGAATCCCAGACTGGTTTGGGTTGGAAAGGACCTCACAGCCCATCCAGTCTCACCCCTGCCATGGCCAGGGACACCCTCCACCAGCCCAGGTTGCCCAAAGCTCCATCCAACCTGGCCTTCAACACTTCTGGGGATGGGACATCTGCCACCTCTGTACAACCTGTGCCAGTGTTTCACCAAAAGTCTGTAAGTTTTCGGTGTAATCTCATCAGCCTTCTAATACTAGAAAGCAAGTTCAAAACAGGAAAAATGTATTTCCTGATTTCTTGAAGCTACATGTGTACCAAAATAGCCAGTTAGACACGTTTGCACAAACCATGAGGCAGAGCCTTTACTGAAACTTTCAAATATCTTCAGCTACTTGAAAGAGCTATTGAAAGAATATTCTTTGACTGTTCAATTCCTAATAGTTTCATTGTTTAGAAATAAAATCACATAATGAGAGAAATATTGAGGTTGGAAAGGATCTTTGGAGACCTGTTTGNCACGGAGATGATGGGAGGGCTGGAGCACCTCTGCTCTGGAGACAGGCTGAGAGAGTTGGGCTGGTTCAGCCTGGAGCAGAGAAGGCTGCGGGGAGACCTTAGAGCCCCTTCCAGTCCCTGCAGGGGCTCCAGGAAAGCTGGAGAGGGGCTGGTGCCAAGGGCAGGGAGGGACAGGCCAAGGGGAATGGCCTGAAGCTGCAGGAGGGGAGATGGAGCTGGGCTGTGAGGCAGCAATCCTTCCCTGGGAGGGTGCTGAGGCCCTGGCCCAGGGTGCCCCGAGAAGCTGTGGCTGCCCCTGGCTCCCTGGCAATGTTGAAGGCCAGGTTGGATGGGGCTTTGGGCAACCTGGGCTAGTGGAGGGTCTCCCTGGCCATGGCAGGGGGGGGTGGAACTAGATGACCTTGAGAGGTCCCTTCCAACCCAAACCATTCAGCGATTCTATAATTCTGTCACCATCTGGTCCAACTCCAGTACTAAGAGTAACTTATAAAACATTAGAAATGTCGTTTTATATTCCTAGAAATAACTTCTATAAAGTGGCCATCTAACAAACAACTCTTGAGTACGGTCAGCTTAGAGTGAAAGAATGGGATGGGAGAGGAGGTAGTCCAGATAATCAATATACTGTGTATTTCTTGTTCTCTTTCTATGGAAAAATCTACCTCTATAGGAGTCAGCTATCAACGTTAGTAACAACTGGTTTTTGCAAAGCATGATTCTGTCTGTTTGGTACAACTCTTCGTAGGTAAGGCTGTAAAGTGATTCCTAAATCCCTCTTCCCAAGGAAAGCTGGCTGAACCATCAGACTAATGTCTTGGATGAGCCTTTCTGGTTCCTGTCATAGAATGGTTTGGGTTGGAAGGGATGTCAAAGATCATCTAGTTCCTGTTTTAGTTTTGTACACTGAAAAAGGGAACAGGGCAGACCTCACACAGCACTGAATTCTCTGAAATAGCCCTGCGGTAAGAGGTACATCTCTTTGCGGGGAAAAATGAAAGGAAAAAAAAAAGCAAAAAGGGTGTACTTCTAGCAGTATCTTGGTATTTCTTAAAGATGTAAGAACTCATGATAGTGCCCTCATCCAAAAGCAAAGCCTTCTCCATAAGACTTTCCAGAAGTTGTCTGCACCTCAATTCACATTTCCTGACCTTATTTTGTTGCTGTCAACGGTGTTATGAGGGGGATTTTGCTTCTAAATGGAGGAGATGCAAGATCTAAAATGCTATCTATAGGCTAAAAGAATGATCAGAAATAAACATCTTGATAGATTTCAGCTCTGTCTCTACACAACTCCTTTTAAGAGAGAGCAAGGGTTACAGAGCTGATGAACAGAGATCTTCATGCTGCTGCCATGTCTTTTATTTAATGGTGGAATAAAACAGAAAGCCACGTTTAAAGGAACTTTAGATCTTTGATCCTCACGTCCCTTTGAGAACCTTCCCTTGGCCACCAAATGGGACGAAACCTTTTGTTCCCAACTATAAGGAACAACCAGCAAGTCGGTCACGGTGGCGAGCTTAGTGGCAAAGAAAACTGAAGCAGAACATGGCAGGATCCATTGTAGCGTATCTTCACTTCTCAGACTACCGATGTAAGAGTAGAGGTGAATGATGATCTTTCAAAAAAGGGATACATATCTACTCTTTCTTCTACATACATGAACCTCTCTATGGAAGATTTAGGTTAGTTTTATGGGAGTATACACTATTCTGGTTTTATTCATGTTCTGTCACAGCCTCCACAATCAGAATGAATTTCTTTGGCTTTCTTCTTTGTGTTTTTCTGTCCCTCTAACAGCAGGATGTGCATATTTACAGCATGTTTTCAAAATCAAAGGCCTATAAATGGACACACCAACCCAAAAATTTGCTTTTCCCCCCTCAATCTTCATCAGATATTTTTATAAAAGTTAAGTAAAAAATTGTATCATTAGACCTGATAAAAGTTGTATATTTGAAAGCTCTGTTTAAAAAGGTAGATGGTGTATTATCCTTCTCATCCAGGAAGAGACACTTTTATGAAAATTACTTTTACAGAAAAAGTAATCCTACTCAGAAATCTCATCCCCAACCACACTTACTGGAGGGCATTCATACAGATGCTTTGCTCTACCTTAAGTGAACACAAATTATCAGGAAAAACAAAAAGAGAAAACCAACACCAGACAGAAAATGTCTTTCAAGGCACTACTATAAACTGAAGAAAAATAATTTGACAGGAAAAATGCAAATTTCTTGCTAGCATATTTGGATAGACAATCAAAAAGCAAACACAGATGTACCTGGCATCCTGACCAGAAATAAATCCAGGAAATGTAGTAGCTCACAAATTTCACATCTCAAAAAAATGTGACCAGCCTGGTTTTGGGGGGTTTTTTGGTGTGTTTTTTTTAAATTACCTCTTTACAGTTTGTGAAGGTAAAAAAAAAAAGATCTGAGCCACATCTGTACACAATCCAAGCTAAGAAAATCAGTGCTGAGAATTTTTTCATTAATCTGCAGGCTTTAACTTTCCCCTAGTCTATTAGTTTCTGTTTGCAACCAGTACGAGTTTTACTTTTATTTTTGTTGAAAATATGACAAACTACGCCTTAAACTGCAAAAGGCAGCATAGTAAGTATACTGCTAATGAAATGAAGAACAGCAAGAATATCTGTCAAGCAGCAAATATGGAATAATATTAAAAAAAAATTTAAAAGGGATAGGAGAAATAAGCCTAGGCAACCACCAAACCAATTTTGGTGACTGAAAGGAACATTTCACATCTATAAATTAAAATGCAAATCAATGTTAAGGGTTTGTTCCTGCACTATACTTACACTAGATTTCTACTTCATGAGTGACATTCATGTTTACTGATGCTGTCACTTCCAGTCATAACGTATCTTAAAATGTTTCCTCAATACAACAGTAGGGAGATAATCTAATATACACGGAAACCTCCCAATGAAAAGCTTATAGCACAGGTTAATTTTATTTTTCATGGAAAATATAGAAAAATTATCCAGTTTCTCAAGTACACTGCTGCAACTAATAGGATACCAAACCAGTGAACACTACTAAACAAAGATAAGTCACAACAGTTTCAGAGATTAAGAAAATAACCGCCATGCCCTTTTAATTGAAATAGCAAGAGACTAAACCACGGTACATTTGCACTATTTCATATTTGTAGTTAGGAGATTCGTTTGCATACCTGAATTTTATGGAATTCGAATGGATGGCATAACACAATTTTCTTCCTCATTTTGGCTCCAATCCCTACTGTACTTCAAGCACACGCTTACATCTATCCCAGTTTTTTACAGCTAAGGCAAATAACAGTTTTGTTGAATCTTCCACCTAAATAGCAAACTGTTGACTTATACTGAAATTTCACTGAGTGCTCTACAAAACACTTCAGGGGGTTTTTTTTGTTTGTTTTATTATTATTATTTTCATGATGTTGCCAATCCAGTAAACAATACCCACACTGTGTTCTGAAATGGGTATGGTGGGGGGGGAAGAAACTGGGAGCGCTGAGACAGGATGTTCCCCAATGGGGTTTCCTAAACTGGGATCCCCAGGGGAGCACATCATCTCTACAGACTGGACACCAGGCCGGGTTATTTCTTCCAGAATCTGGCTGGACAGCATGCTCCCTCATCAGTGATGGTTTGGTTTGTGAAAAAAAACAAAAAAACAAAACAAAACACACCAAACAACAAAAAACCAACACCACACTATCTTATTTATTTCTTTAAAACAGTTTTAAATGGGCATCTTCAAAATCTATGGTACTGTACTGACAAAAAAATAGAGGACCAAGTTTTTAAGATATTGTTACTTATTTCTTCTAAAATAATTTATAAGGGAATGACCCAGTTGAGGTGAGTTTCCCTGCTGGTCAGACAGACCTGAAAATATGTAATAAAAAACAGCTGTTGTCTCAAACATTTATTGGTCAATTATCAGGAACAATCCTCTAAAATCTAAAAGCTGATGTAATACCTAGTTTTTGTTCATGTTTTGCAGTAGTTCCTTTAAATATGGGCAATCACTTTATTTTTAAAGGAAAGCTTATATATTACTGGTGTAAAAAAAAAAAAAAA
>VXBL01010286.1:0-16767 GCA_013400195.1 Aramus guarauna
GATTAGAAAACTTCTCCAACAAATTTTCTATGTAAACATTCATAGCATTCTGAGTACATGATTTCTGCTCTTCACAGAAAGTTTCTAAAAATTCAGTTCAGTACATCTATTCAAAGAGTATCAGATCCTAAATAAGTTTGGATTAATCTTTCCAGCCCTGCTTTTGAGACTAAAAGTTACTTACACAGTAGAATCAATTTAATTTGATGCAAAGACTTAATTAAGGAATTACTTTTTTTTCCTTTTCTATCACTTTGGGAAAAAGTTGTAGAAGCTAGTGACAAGCTGATTAGCAAAGCCATTAATGGCAAAGCTTTTAATGTTAATGAAAACACATTTGGTTAAGATGTTTTCTGAAAGGCAGCCCCTACTTTACGTAGTAGAGAAGTTTGTTGCCTTTCTGGACAACAAGATAATTTCCTTGCAATTCTGTCATAAAACTTTAGTTTATTTTCCACCTAAAATGGAGAATTGTGTCATATGCAGCACATACAAAGTCTTTCAAATGGCTTCCAAAGTTAACATATTTACTAGTGTATCTCTTAATTAACAAAAGTAGCAGGGTCTTAGCTCTTGCTTGGTACCACCATCTTGCCATGGCTTGTCTATTCCTGAATTTCCTCAAGAACAAAGATTTCAAATGAGCACTTCCTGCTTAACTCCATTGAAGTCTTCTTGTTTGGGAATATGCATGTCTTCATGTGAATATTAAGTGTATTCTGATCAACAATACTGTCTGTACTTTACACTCTTGACCCTCTTTTAACATAGGAAGGAATTTAGGCAACATTTTCCATGAAGTTTCACTTGTTCCCTCTTTTTTCTTTGGTTAAGATTGCAATAAGTAATAAATAAATCAATGCATAAATACATAGTGGGTGAAAGTTTCTATTTCCAATGTGCTGTACTACACAGGAAATTTGCCTCTCAGAAGTGGCTCAGAGATGAGATGCATATAGGTCCTGCATTTCTGACATTTCCATGCCATGGCTAACAAGGAGGAGAGATTTTTATTTTCCTGAAAAGGAAGCATATGCTTAGGGGCTCTGCAGTGCTCTGTCCTTAGGCTGAGACTGCTAAGGAGCTTGCTGACCTAGGAGATAGGTTTGAATCGCTACAGATGTCTTCACATTGACTGGACAATGTCTGCAAATGAGCTGAAGGGCAAGACCAGATCTGAAAATGACGTTGGCAGATTGGAGCAAAACAGACTTATTTGTTCTCCATGAACACTCTGAGGAAGGGATAAGAGATGATCTCAAATGGCAGCCATCAGGACTGATGTTAGAACAACCTTTCTGAGAAGAAGGATAGTGAATCACCGACACAGACTGATTAGGTCTCTGCTGCTCTTCCAGGCACTGTTCATTGTATCATTCAGTTTCCTAACACAATCCCCCGGGTGTGGTATAGCCTGTCTGGAAAATAATGGTCTGCATGGAAGCTCTAAAGTATCTCTCTATCCAGATGATTAATGCTAGCTGCAAAGGGAAACTGGTGCCTTATCTTCTAAGTGGTGCCACCTTCTTCCAAGATTTAAGCATGAGCTACCAGGTGGAGAAGAATCTGCAGAAGCATCTGTAAAGTTTCACTGGGAAAGGAAGGCGAAAGAACCAGGAAAAAAAAAAAAAAAAAAAAAAAAAACCAAAAAAACAAACATTACCATAATGTCTTGTTAGAGTAGACTTCTAAGACAGGCTAGCAAGTTTTTCTTCTCTCCTAAGGGGAAAGTGATGACTGCCAAGGATATAATGTAATGCAAGTATACAGCAGAAAGCACTTCCTGTGTCACTACTTATCCATTCTGTTACATCTCAAGTAATTTGGAACAGAATAACATCTCAGTTCAAATTGCAGCACTACAAATTGCAGGAGACAGCTAAGGGACACTTTCCACTATACTCCATGCCTCAATGTAAATTGCAAACTGCTTATGTTTTTCATGTGATTTTGCAAAAAAGATGTAAAAACTAGGAAAATACCTCAGTGTTCTGAACAGATTCTGCCTTTAAATTACAAGCAACAAATGGATCAGAATAATTCAAGGAACCAATTAATTTGATTTTTATGAGAAAAGCCATGTAGAGATGTTTGTGCAAGCCAAGACATAGTGCCCAAAATCTTAAAGAAAATATGCACAAGAAATCAAAGTTGCTGTCATATCACAGATATGAGCACATCAGCATGTCATTTCTTCCTTCAATTGTCACAAAGACGCACTTCTGAACTGGGTTTGGGCTTTTTTGTTGTTGTGTTTTTGTTTTTGTTTTTGGTTTGTTTTTTTTTCCTTCATTTCATTTTTAATGGGGGTCTTCTAAAAAATGACTCCTTTTCTTGACAGAGGATTTCTCCAAAAATTGTAAGCAGAATCAAAAGGCAGAAAGAATTTGAGCAGGCTAGTCAAAAAAGCCCTCCAAAACAACAACAACAAAAAAAAAACCCCACCACATTCCACCAGGTGGCACGCTAGGAGAAATGGATGAGGGTTGAGACAGTGTTCTGGTACTTACAGAATCATAGAATCATTTTGGTTGTAAAAGACCATTAACATCATCCAACCATCAACCTAGCACTGCCAAGTCCAACTACTAAATCATGTCCCAAAGCACCACAACTACACCTCTTTCAAATACCTCCAGGGATAAGGTCTCCCTTCAGTCTCCTTTTCTCCAGGCTAAACAACTCCAGTTCCCTCAGCCACTCCTCATAAGACTTGTGCTCCAGACCCTTCACCACCTTTGTTGCCCTTCTCTGAACACACCCAGCACCTCAATGCCCTTCTTGTACTAAAGGGCCCAAAAACTGAACACAGTGTTTGAGGTGCAGCCTCACTGGTGCTGAGTACAGGGGGACAATCACTTCCCTCCTCCTGCTGGCCACACTATTTCTGATACAAGCCTTGATGCTCTTGGCTTTCTTGGCCAACTGGACATGCTGCTGACTCATATTCAGCCTGCTATTGACCAATACCTACAGGTCGAGTTTCGGGCAGCTTTCCAACAACTCTTCCTCAAGCCTGTAGTGTTGCATGGGATTGTTGTGACCCAAGTGCAGGACTTGGCACTGAACCTTGTTGAACCTCATACAGTTGGCCTTAGCCCATCAATCCAGCTTGTCCAGATCCCTCTGTAGAGCTTTCCTAGCCTCCAGCAGATCAACACTTCTGCCCAACTTGGTGCCTGCAAAGTTACTGAGGGTGCACTTTATCTCCTTGTCTGGCTCACTGATAAAGATATTAAGCAGGACTGGTCCCAGTACTGATCCCTGGGGAACACCACTTGTGACTGGCTGCCAACTGGGTTTAACCCCATTCACCACAACTCTTTGAGCCCAGCCAGGCAGCCAGATTTTTACCCAGCAAAGAGTATGCCTGTCCAAGCCATGAGCAGCCAGTTTCTCCAAGATAAACTTGTCAGATGTTCCCCTTAGACACAGTTTCTGTAGTAACATTGCAAGGCTAGTAACACAAGGCTAATTATGTATGTTGGTGCAAAGAATTACTTCAGAATTAAAAGTCTTTTATTCTATTCCTTTAGATATCAGTGAGCCTGTTTTATTTTACTTTGGGAATGTTGTGGCATATCTAAATGTTACAGGTTGGGACTTTGTCTCTCCCACAACTATGTATTTGAACTCAATTAGAAGGACAATCCTAATTTTTCCTTTGAACTGCCTTTTGATACAAAGTAAGGCACAGAACTTGTGAGAAAAGAACAGGCAACAGCTTCCTCCTGTGCTCCTATAAGCTCATCCTAGTGTTTACTTTCAGTCAGCCACCACTATGTTCAGGCAGATGTACATCCATCCCCCCAAAAAAGATGCAGTCAAGTGTTAACCGTGCCCTCAAGCCAGACACAAAACTGCTATCCCAGTATCTAAAGGCTGTAAGGGGGCAAGACAGATACATAATATGTTTGCTGTCATTACAATATCATGTTTAACTGCAGAAAAGCATAGTCATATGGAAATTAATCTTAAAACATCTCTTCCAATGTGTATTTGTGAAGGGTCTAGAGCACAAGTCTTACGAGGAGCGTCTGAGGGAACTGGGGTTGTTTAGCCTGGAGAAAAGGAGGCTGAGGGGAGACCTTATCACTCTACACAACTACCTGAAAGGAGGTTGTAGTGAGGTGGGTGTCAGTCTCTTTTCCCAAGTAACAAGTGATAGAGAAATTGGCCTTAAGTTGCACAAGGGGAGGTTTAGATTGAATATTAGGAAAAAATTCTTCACTGAAAGGTTTATCAAGCATTAGAATTGTCTGCCCAGGGAAGTGGTTGAGTCACAATCCTTGGAGGTATTTAAAAGAGGTGTAGATGTAGTGCCCAGGGACATGGTTTAGTGGTGGTTTAGCACTTGGCAGAGCTAGGTTAAGAGTTGGACTCAATGATCTTAAGGGTCTTTTCCAACCTAAATCATACCATGATTCTATGATCCTGCTTTTTAACACTGAATTATTAATTTTGGAGCTTAGTTTGAAAGATGCAAGTGATCATATGTTTCAGAACATAGTTTCCATTTCTATCTGCTTGAGTAACTGCTAAAATTTTTATTTTTGCTAGGCATTGTTTACGCTAGAAAATTGTTATGCTGAGGATGGAAAATAAGGAATTTTTTCTTAGATAATTGGTCATAATAGTGTTTGTAGGCACTATAATCTTTCAGTTGTGCTCATTGACAGAAAGGTTCATAAGAGAGGATAAGAACTGAAAACCGAAAAATCAGCCCCTGCTTCACCCCTAAAATCCACACTTCCCAAATAGATGAGAGTAATACTGCCTATTGTTGCACTTTTATAGTCCTCCATGGAATAGACTTCCTGTCTGCATGGAAGGATCATAGACATCTCCATCTGTTTTCTGCTGAAAAGAAGAAAAGTAAAGAAAAGGCAGACTGGGTGGAAAACAAAGCTGGGAGAGAAAGAGAGAAGATACTGAGAGTCCAGGTACTAGAAACATTTTAAAACATTCAAAGAATATCATTGCTGTCATTTGAAGGAGCTGAGGTTTGAAGATCTTCAAGTCTTAGCACTGTTACATCAAAAAAAAAAAAAAAAAAATAGGTGACTGTTGTCTTCATGCTTTCTTGCTCACTGCTATGAGAGAAAAGCTGTCAATAAAAAAACAAAAACAAAAACAAACCAAAACAAAACAAACAAAAAATCCCACAAAAAAAAAAAAGACCCATATATCAATGTGTACCAATTTGCAGCAATCTGCATGCATTAATCATCCCTCCCTTGAACTTAGGAAACCTCATACTAATTTTCTTGGTTTGCATTTGAATGCAAAGTTCTCATAACTAAATGGGTTGAGGTAGTTATATCCAGAATTTATGTAGAAGCAGAACTACATCCAGTCTTTTAATTTGGTATACCTGTTAGTACAAATAATACCATATTTTTAAATAATGTTTTTATAAGCCTAGTATGACTTCAGAGGAATACCTTACTCTGTACAAGGGATTCCCGGAGCCCTGGGAAGAATGCTAAAAGAATTAGAAGCACAGGTATCGTTTTCCTCAATCCTCCCAGTAATGGGGGAGACTTCAAAAGAAACGGGCAAGCCCAGGATATCAATACCTGGCTCCAGGATTGGTGTCTCCACCAAAACTTTGGAGTTTTAAACCACGGAAGAGCCTTCAAGACACAAGGTAGGCTGGAGCCTGGTGGGATCTACCTGTCCCAATGGGGAAAATGCATCTTTATATCTAGACTGGTGGAACTGAGAGATCTTCAAACCAGAATCCATGGGGGAAGGGGGAAAGGGATACCAATAGCATTCTAGTAGGTCAGCCAAAGGTTGGCATGGCATCGCCTGAGGGTGGCAGTGCTAGTGGGAACATTTACATTGCTCCTGGGAGCACAGAGGGCTCAGGAGCATATCTGAAATGCTTGTACACCAATGCACGCAGTATAAGAAACACACAGGATGAACTGGAGGTGTTGATTGGCTCCCAGAGTTATGGTATCATTGGTATTAGTGAGACTGGGTGGAATGAGTCCCATGCCTGGAGTGCTGGGATAGAGGGCTACAGACTGTTCAGGAGGGCTGCGTAGGGCAGGAGAGGTGGAGGCATCATGCTATATGTAAGGGAGAGGTTTGATTGTACAGCCCTTAAAGCTAGTGATGATGTGGTTGAGAACCTTTGGATGAGGATTAGGGGGATGGAAAACAAAGGAGATGTAGTGGGTGTCTACTATTGATCACCCAGACAGGATGTAAACACTGATGAGTTATTCTATAGACAATTAGGAGAAATTTCTGGATTGATGGCCCTTGTCCTTAAGGGAGATTTCAACTTCCCAGACTTCAGCTGAGAATACTGTACTGCTGTGATGAGCAGGTCTTGGAAATTCCTGAAGCTTGTAGGAGATATAACTTCTTGTCACAAGTACTCAGTTAGCCAAGCAGGAAAGATGCCTTCCTAACATGCTATTTGTGAATAGAGAAGGACTCGTTGAAGATGGGCATCTGATTAATAGGGATGAAGAAAAAGCAAAGGCATTCAATGGGGTTTTTTTGCTTCAGTCTTTAATAATACTGATGGACCTTGGACTGCCTGGTCCTCTGAGTCAGAGGACCATGAGTGTGGGAACTGTGACTTTCCATTTGTGGACATTGAAATTGTAAGGGACCAGTTGTATCAGCTGAATGTTCACAAGCCCATGGGGCCAGATGGGATTCATGCCACAGTACTGAAGGTGCTGGTGGATGTTATGGCAGGACCCGTCTCAATCATCTACCAAAGGTGTTGGGATTCTGAGGAGGTCCCTGCTGACTGGAAGCTAGCCATTATTATCCCAATTTACAAAAAGGGTGTGAGGGAAGACCCAGGAAACTACAGACCTTTTAGTCTCACCTCAGTTCCTGGAAAAACTATGCAGATGATTATACTGGATGCTGTTGAAAGGCACAGTTGACACGGGTTCACAAAGGGAAAGTCCTGTTTAACTAACTTAATATCCTTCTATAACAAGGTCACCTGTCTAGTGGATGAAGGGAAGGTGGTGGATGGAGTTTTTCTGGGTTTTAATAAGGCTTTTGTTACCATCCCTCACAGCATCCTTCTGGAGAAGTTGACCAACTATGAGATGAGCAGGTATACGGTGCGCTGCATAAAGAACTGACTGAACAGCAAGGCTCAAAAGGTTGTAGAGAATGGGGCTACATCTGGCTGGCAACCAGTCACCAGTGGTGTTCCTCAGAGTTCAATTGTAGGGCCAGATCTGTTCAATATATTTATCAACGATCTAGATGAAGGAGTTGGCTGCACCATTATCAAGTTTGCTGAAGATAACAAACTGCATAGTGTTGTTGACTCTTGAGGGACAAGAGGCCTTGCAGAGGGGTCTAGATAGATCAGAGCATTGGGCAATGATTAATGGGATGAAATTTAAGAAATCCAAATGCCGGATTCTGCACCTAGGATGGAGTAATGCTGGGTACAAGTATAAATTGGGAGAGTAATGGCTGGAGAGCAGCCCTGCAGAAAAGGATCTGGGGGTGCTGGTTGACAGCAGGCTCAATATGAGTCAGCAGTGTGCCCTGGCAGCCACATCCACATCCTGGGGTGCATCAAACACAGTATAACCAGCTGGTCAAAAGAAGTGATTATGCCGCTGTATTTAGCAATTGTACGGCCTCGCCTTGAGTACTGTGTGCAGTTCTGGGCACGGCAATTTAAAAAGGATGTGAATGTGTCCATAGAAGAGCAGCAAAGGTGGTGAAAGGGCACTTTGGGTTTGCCTAGTTTGCAGAAAATGAGGCTGAGGGGTGATCTCTTCTGGGAATCCAGAGGACACCTCACCTCAAGCTGCAGGAGCCATCACAGACAGGATCTAGGGCCCAGCCCAGTGACTCTGAGAGGCAGCTGCAGCAGCTCCTGCCAGGTTCCCTGGAGAAGCTGGGCCCCTCCAGGCACGTTCACATGGGCACCCCAGGCATGACTACACCTTCAGGCTGGCCACATAGATCAATGTGGATAGAAACACTCTGTAAATGCTGATGGTACCAGGAGCCTCATTCGGTTCCCCTCTGATGATCAGGACGAGAGTCTGTCAGTGGGGCATACACATGTGCAGACATACATAAATATACATACACAAAACAGATCTCCCAGTCACTGCCCTAGGCACTCAGGTTGTGCAGTGCCTGCCTCTGGATACCCAGTTTCAGCATTGAGGTCCAGCACAACTACAACTGGTGGTACAGACCCTCCTACCTCACCTACACCAACCTACCACTGTCTTAGTTGCTGGCATCTGTGCAGGCAAGCCCCTGAGGCCCCCAACCCCTCAGCTGCTGAGACACAACCCCATTTGCACAGAATAACTCATCCACAGAGAAAAATGTGTCATGTATCCCCCAGTAACCAGCCTTAGACATAGGAACCTACACAGTAGACTACGCAGCCTAGACAGTAACTGGCCATTGGGACCTGCCATTTCCACTTGCCTCACGCACACAGCCACCCACATGCAAATGGGTCTCTCAGGTGATGTCCAGACCTCATGGTGTCTGCAGCGCTTAGCTTGGTACACTGCTGGTCCCTCCAGCAGCCACCTCTTGAACCCTGGTGGTATGCCTGGTAGCTAGCCCAAACTGGTGGCCACTTCAATACCTGGATAACAAGTCCTTTGCCCTACTCAGGCTGCCTGGCCTCTCCAGTTCCTGGCACATCAGCCACATGGGGTCCCGTGACTCACAGTCCTCTGCTCCGGTTGCTGGCACTCAGACAAGACGTTAATCTTTAACCAACCTTTAACCAATCTTCAACCAATCTTCCACCTCTGAGCAGCCAGGATGTCCTGTAGGGTTTCAATGACTAAAGAGCACCATGCTGCAGCCAGGAGAGGGTAAAAAGGTGCTGGGAAAGGAAACAGCTTCCTGTGAAAGACCCACGCCCAGCTGACAGGGTTAGGCTTTATCTTAAAGATAAGGCAAATATTTCTAGTCTCATTCTAAGTTGAGTCTGGAGGAGTTCTCAGCTTTTACATTTTGCCACCAGAAAATGAAGCTGTCAAACAACACTCGTGTCTTCCTTGGAAGGATCCATAGATTGTAGGAAAGTGACACAAGTCCAAAATCAGGGAAAAGGACGTTTGTTCCACCCTCTGCTGGTTGATCCAACCCTTCCATGTCTTTTGTATCCTTTCCACCTCCTTTTGATTGCTGAGATTGCATCATCTTATTCTCCCCTTTGTGCCCTGTAGGTCCTCCAGGTTTCACACCAAATTTCTGCTTCCTTGATTTCACACCCAGGCAGAAAACACAGAAACCTGAAAATCAACATAGTGTTTGATCTCTCACTTTGGATACAAACACCAATGGAGTGTGAAAAGCTGTGGAAATGATTGTAAGTGCTGAAAGGAAGAGGCTGACATTCTTCCAGGACAAGTAAGTATGCGTGAGGTCAGGATGGTGGTTGTCTGAATGAGCCTTGCAGTCTAGTGCTGGGGGAGGGAGGAGCGGAAGCAAGTTTGGTGCAGAACGTATATGTGGTCTGTCGGTTCCCACAGCACTGTGACAGAAGCACAGTTCCTGCTCTTCTCATGAGCTTGGTGCTAAAAGTAGTCGTTCTCAAAATCATTAGAGAGGTGGAGTTTCATGAGAAGACGAGACGAGACTATGGTGATCAGGCAAACCACATGGCCAGACAAGCGCACCGATGAACCTGCTGCCTGTTTATACACCACCAGCCCCTTTTATCACCTCATCTCCCCCTTTCCCACACATGTTTCCACTCAGGCCACCTTGGTCCTTCCCTTTCCCCACCTTTAACCCTTGCTTTAGACATCCCACAGTATAGTCCCAAAATGCTGCTCTTGGCATCCCATAATTAGTCCCTTCAGCCTCCAGACAGTAAAGTTCCTCTGTCTGCAAGGGGCCAAAATCAAAGACAAAGTCAGGTATCTCACCTGACTACTGGTCAGAACTGGATTCTCAGCTTAGCTATCAGTTGTGTTGCTGTTGAAAGACAGTGTCTGCTGCTTCGCGGACAAAGCCCAAATCCAAGTACAGAGACTTAGTGGAAGGGCCCTTCTCTGTCCTCCACGTATCCCCAATCCTAACAGGTAACGTTACTTCCTATCGCATGGAAACCTGAGAGGTCACCTAGCTGAGCTCTCACATTTTAGAGGCAATGAGAGCCAAGTAGGTGTGTCCTAATGTTCCAGCGCCTGTGATTTCCTTCAATGAAGGTACCACTGCAGCTCTGTGAATTCAATGCTTTGGTGATGATCTTGTGGGAACAACTGTGTTTATTTCAGAATCAGTATTATTATTGTATTTTATTTCAATTATTAAATTGCTCTTGTCTCAGACCATGAGTTTTCTCAGTTTTTCCCACCTTAAACCATGACACCAAAAGAGCAGAACTGAAAAGGACATGAGTGTCCAGAAGAATAATTCTTTGCTTTGAGCATCAGGTTGTGCTAAATGGCCTCTTGATGTCCTGCTCACCTACAGGAGCCTATAACCTGGTGTCATCAGTGACTTCTGATGGAAAACCCACATGTATTTCACTATTGATCAGCACACTACTGCTCAACGTTGTGAGTCTCTAGTAGGTCCTGTGCCTTAGATACTCTGACAGGTGATTTCTGTTTGCCATAGGGCACCTCTGATGGCAGTCAGCCCCTCTGACAAGAACCAGGACCTCTGTCTGGCTCTGTTCAGCTCTCACTGTTCCTATCAAGGGACATGGAAAAAAAGAAAAAAGTAAAAAAATGCCAATCCAACCGTTATACTAGGATTCAAGGAGGCTGTTGCCAAGAGTCTCCAATGACATATGCACTCAACTGGAGGTACCCCACTCCATGCTGCTACCTGGGTAATGGGCACTCTGGGTACTCTGTAAAGCCCAGATCTCTCCAACTTTTGTAGGAGATGGTGTCAAAAACAACAGATTGTGACATGAACACCTCACCAAACCACAGCTTGGGATTTGTAAGAAAAGAAACAGCACATGACACAAGCCGAGACCACGCTGAGGTTTCCTGTTTCAGCTTCAAACTTCGTATATATGGACTGCCATTCTGCATCTGTCTCTTGCTTGGCCATAAGAACTGGTTTGACTCTTCAGGACACTTGTAGAAGATGCTGCTTCTCCTTCTGCTCACAAGTGCTTTTCTCCTTCTCCCATGGGCTGGGGCTGGTGAGTACAGAGAGATGGGATTTAGATGAGATGTGCAAGGGCAGAAACGGGCACTGAGCAGGAAGTCTGTCGGGTACCTGCCTCACCTTTTCTCATATCTCTACTCTCTGCTCCACTCATACTGTGCCTGAAAGCAGTGACGCGTTACAGGTACCAGTGTAGTGCCCTTAGACAGCATTTTAGACATCCAGAGTCAGGTGAGGTCAGTCATCCCCAGGAAGTGTTTCTTGTTTTTCTCTCCATTGTGCATAATCAATGCACACATTGGACAGCCCAAGGAAGGAGACTTTTTGGCATCGTTGGCATATGCTGTCAGAGGATGACCCTCTCTCCTCATGCAGCTCCAAACCTGATGGGAAATAGTGGCATACGTGATATTAGCACTTCTCATCTCTCTTCCAGGAAGGATCATTGGTGGACGTGAAGCTAAGCCCCACTCCAGGCCCTACATGGCTTATTTATCAATTCAAAGTGAGTCAGGTGGTTTTGCATGTGGAGGATTCCTGATTCGCCCAGATGCAGTGCTCTCGGCAGCTCACTGTGTGGCTGGAAACAAGTAAGGTCCTGTCTTTCTTGTACACGGGGTTTTTCAAGTCTCAAACAGTCATGGAGTGCCGCAGCCCTGGTCTGGGGTGAAAGAGCACTTCGTGTCTCTTCAGGCACAGCAGGGCTCTCTGTGAGCCGAGCCATCCCCTGGGAGCTGCAGAAACTGTCTGCCAGGGGCTATGTGCCTGGGACAGCACTCCTTGGCAGACTTCTCCTGGTCCATGGTTCCTACCATGGGTCGGAGCTACTGTTGGAGAAGAGAGGCTGGACACCTCAGACCTATGGGGTAAGGAACCCTCAGTTGAATTGTGGAAGGATCCCAGGCTACAGGAGGCAACTTGCTGAGAACTAATCTCTGGGCAGGCATATCCCACCACCACCACGTCCCACAAGCCATGTGCCATGGGGCCATGTGGCTATGGTCAGCGTAGCTCTAAAATGTTGCTGTTTCCTGACAGGAAAGTGAACGTCACTGTGATCCTGGGAGCCCACAACATAAGTAAGAATGAGCCGACCCAGCAGATGCTCCACGTTGGACACTGGGTCATCCACCCCAAGTATTCAGGATATACAGGTGAAAATGACATCATGCTGCTAAAGGTAGGTCCACACACATCCTTGCTGCCCAAAGGATTGCCCCCAACCTCATGAACTTGTTCCCATTCCTTTGCCTGCTCTAACCCTACGTTCTCTCTGCTTCACAGCTGAAGCCAACGGCCAAGCTGACTAAGTCAGTCAGTTGTGTCCCCTTCGCCAGTCACAAGGAGCGTGTGGAACCAGGAACTATCTGCAAAGTGGCTGGCTGGGGCGGGACATCGATGACCGGGGATGTGACTAGTGTGCTTATGGAGGTGGATCTGAAGGTGCAGCGTGAGCAAAAGTGTACCAAGATTTTCAAACACTATCGGCCTGTGACCATGATCTGCGCTGGTGATAAGAATGGCAAAAAAGCATCTTTCCTTGTAAGTGTTATTTTGGGCTGCAAGCTTGGGATGAGGTTGGGTCTAGACAGTCAGGTTGGTTCTCAGGTGGAGGATTAAAATGAACTAGATTCTTCAGGATGACGTGCTGAGGCTTCTCTCAGGAGCTCTGAAGCTGAGGCGCTATCTGAACCCAGGTGTAGTTTCCCAACTGTCAGCATCATGTGCCTTTTTACATGGCTGGGGATATTCCATCCAGCCTAGCCACTGCTCCAGCAGGCTGCAGATCTCATGTAAATGCTTTGTCATGTCCTCCTGACACAGTGGGATGGCTTGCATATTCCCACATGTCTAAAGTAGGACTAGAGTCTTCTTTTCAGGGATATGAAGGCAGTTTGTGAATCTCAGATGGCCTCCAGGCCTGAACTGCTTCATGGATCAGCTTAGAGGAGTACTAAGGCACCTACAAGCCCTGTGGAGCTGGGTTTGGTGGGAGATGGTCCAAAGAGGGCGTTCTTCCCAGGGAGGGAGGCAAGAGGGCCAGTTTCTTCCTGAGAGCAGGGGGAGCCATGCTCTGACACGTCTGACGCCTCCCACTCCTTTTACCTCACAGGGGGATTCTGGTGGCCCATTAGTCTGCAACGGGAAGGCTCATGGCATTGTTTCTTATGGACCCCAAAATTCCCTCTTCCCCGAAGTATTTACCAGAGTCTCCTATTTTGAACAATGGATACGTGCAGAGCTGAGGAAGTTTGCGCTTCAAGACCAACCTGACTCTCCCTCCTCTGTCTAAAATGCTCGGTACCCTGTTTCCACCATGCATCAAACATCTGCTGATGTTCAGAGGCTTCCAGGGTTAGCTGAAATGGGGTCAGAGATGCCCTCACGGCATATGCACAGGCTTCTGCGCTAAAGAATGTCTCCATGGCAAGGTAAAAGCACACATCCCAATTCCACAGCATTTCCTGTTTTTCATTCCTCCCAGTGCTGCCCAACAGTGCTATCTCCTGCTCTGCTTTCTGGCCACTAATAAAAGCATGTTCAAACTTTCTTGTGTGTGCAGCCTTCTTGGGAACAGGGTGCAATGCCTGAGGCTGAAATTTAGGAGGCTCAGTTTAATACAGTAGTGACAGGAAGGGAGCTGACACCAGCAGGATTTTGTGACCTTTAACATACAGGATGCCAAACAAAAGAACTCTCTTCTGTGTTATTTCCCTTAGCTGCTCTTAATGACAGAAAGTCTGATTAGGAAATCCAAGGCACAAAAGTCCACTGAAAGTTACTGAGCAGAAAGGAGAGAGAAGTTAATTTTGCCAGATCCAGACAAGTGGTCTAAGCTTCCTTNCCATATCTACTAGCCCTGTTCCAGTTGTAGTCCAAAGCATCTGAAGTGGCACAAGATTCCAGTAAAGGAGAGTTCTTTCCTAGGAACTCAGAATGTCTTTCCTGTCCCCTAGGTGTTCCCTCACCGAATGTAAGGAAAAGACAGCAGGTCCCCCAACCATGAAGGTGGCAGATACAAGTTATGTTATGACATAACATACATGTTATGACAGCAACAGGTTTCTTCTCCTGTTCCAAACTCCACTGACCAGGAGCAGGGTTGCTTGACAGATGTACTGAACAAGCCCCATCGCATGAGTTGCTTCACCTGACATTCTTTTCCCCTCCCAAGTTCTTCCCCTTTACCACTAGCTACCCCTCTCCGATAAAATGCCCACCTCTGCTTATCCTTTCCTCATTAGACTAGGTTTTGCTACCTTTAAAGACTGGTTTAATATTTACATCAAGCTTGCTCTGGTAATTTCTACCTTGTTGTTGTTGCCTCTCATGTGAGAGGCTGGACTGTAAGAACTTTTGTCTCAAAGATTGCTTGCTCAGTCGGAAAACCCCTCCAGCTACTGAGTGCTATAAGGACGATTGTTGGGTCTTAGAGACTTTCAACCTGTGAAAAATGCCCTGTGGGGTCATGTGCCATGGAGTCCGATAACAGTCATGAAGAATGAGTTTGGAACTGCAAGAAGTGTGTGCACATGTGTAGGAATGCGGACACGTGTCGTACGTGCTGTCATGAAGACCACCACCAGTATAAAAAGGTACTGCCAAGATGAGGAGGACGCATGCCTTTGCCCACCGCTGCAGAACAAGAGATTTGGACCCCTAAGACGCTGTGGAACCGCACCTTCACCCACAGGGTGCTGTGGATCTGCGCCTTCATTCACCGTCGCAGAACAAGAGATTTGGACCCCCTGAGACACTGTGGATCTGTGGTGGTGACTATTCTTGCAATTCTATCCCGGAGTCTTGCTTGGTTTTCTGCTTTTCTTTTCTGCTCTGTCTTATCACTTTTATTGGTTAGNCATCCCAATTCCACAGCATTTCCTGTTTTTCATTCCTCCCAGTGCTGCCCAACAGTGCTATCTCCTGCTCTGCTTTCTGGCCACTAATAAAAGCATGTTCAAACTTTCTTGTGTGTGCAGCCTTCTTGGGAACAGGGTGCAATGCCTGAGGCTGAAATTTAGGAGGCTCAGTTCAATACAGTAGTGACAGGAAGGGAGCTGACACCAGCAGGATTTTGTGACCTTTAACATACAGGATGCCAAACAAAAGAACTCTCTTCTGTGTTATTTCCCTTAGCTGCTCTTAATGACAGAAAGTCTGATTAGGAAATCCAAGGCACAAAAGTCCACTGAAAGTTACTGAGCAGAAAGGAGAGAGAAATTAATTTTGCCAGATCCAGACAAGTGGTCTAAGCTGCCTTTGGTATCATAGGGGAGATACAGACATTTCTGGCACCCTGTTGGCAGTTCTATGGCACAAATCCCTACGTGCTAAGCAGACTGTCTTTCAGATGAAAAACACCGTGAACGTGCTTACTTCTCCTTATTACTCAAAAAGTATAGGGGAGCAATAATATTTCCTGGGAATTTAGGGCTGGTTTAGATGTCCCACTCTATTCCATTTTGTCTCTATCTATCTGATACCCTAAACCACTTCTATTTTAGCCATTTCTGAAGTTCAGAAGGGTGATTCCATTGAGATGTTCCTACAGGAACTGAATCTTGTGGAGCCCCTGAGCCATATCTACTAGCCCTGTTCCAGTTGTAGTCCAAAGCATCTGAAGTGGCACAAGATTCCAGTAAAGGAGAGTTCTTTCCTAGGAACTCAGAATGTCTTTCCTGTCCCCTAGGTGTTCCCTCACCGAATGTAAGGAAAAGACAGCAGGTCCCCCAACCATGAAGGTGGCAGATACAAGTTATGTTATGACATAACATACATGTTATGACAGCAACAGGTTTCTTCTCCTGTTCCAAACTCCACTGACCAGGAGCAGGGTTGCTTGACAGATGTACTGAACAAGCCCCATCGCATGAGTTGCTTCACCTGACATTCTTTTCCCCTCCCAAGTTCTTCCCCTTTACCACTAGCTACCCCTCTCCGATAAAATGCCCACCTCTGCTTATCCTTTCCTCATTAGACTAGGTTTTGCTACCTTTAAAGACTGGTTTAATATTTACATCAAGCTTGCTCTGGTAATTTCTACCTTGTTGTTGTTGCCTCTCATGTGAGAGGCTGGACTGTAAGAACTTTTGTCTCAAAGATTGCTTGCTCAGTCGGAAAACCCCTCCAGCTACTGAGTGCTATAAGGACGATTGTTGGGTCTTAGAGACTTTCAACCTGTGAAAAATGCCCTGTGGGGTCATGTGCCATGGAGTCCGATAACAGTCATGAAGAATGAGTTTGGAACTGCAAGAAGTGTGTGCACATGTGTAGGAATGCGGACACGTGTCGTACGTGCTGTCATGAAGACCACCACCAGTATAAAAAGGCACTGCCAAGATGAGGAGGACGCATGCCTTTGCCCACCGCTGCAGAACAAGAGATTTGGACCCCTAAGACGCTGTGGAACCGCACCTTCACCCACAGGGTGCTGTGGATCTGCGCCTTCATTCACCGTCGCAGAACAAGAGATTTGGACCCCCTGAGACACTGTGGATCTGTGGTGGTGACTATTCTTGCAATTCTATCCCGGAGTCTTGCTTGGTTTTCTGCTTTTCTTTTCTGCTCTGTCTTATCACTTTTATTGGTTAGCTTTACCTTTTTTTTTTTTTAAATTTTTTTTTTTTTTTTTTTTTTTTTTTTTTT
>VXBL01010286.1:16806-26848 GCA_013400195.1 Aramus guarauna
TTTTGGTAATAAAAACTGTTTCTAGTATATGGCATTTGATCTCATTTGTGTCTTAATATTGGGATCGTATCGAAACCTCCCCAACATTGGATCGGGACAGCTCATACTCCCCATTTGTTATCAAGTGTCCTGTCATTTCCCATGTGGCTGTTTTGTTAGAGGTGCCCTGACTCACATCAACCTACAGAAACATTACAGGTCTTTTGCTGTCTGCAATGCCTTCTAAGTATTTTGTTGTCTTCTCAGCGCAGGCCAGGGAAGGCCATCTGTACAAATACCCTAATGTCTATTTTAGCTGTCTATACATCGGTCCAAATCAGGTGCTGAATCCAATCACTGATGTTAGGTAAGATTAGTCCCATCTCACTTTCCTGAACCTTAAGTAAGATGGGTTCCAGCAAGCATGGCATGAGTTACTAAAACCTGTACATGTTACAAATTGGGCACTACTTCCTTCATCAGTGAAAAAAACATATACAGTTTGTTTCAGAAAACATACAGCGTTCTTCCCACCTTTACTCACTGGGTCATAGAGGTAGTCAAGACTCTTTATCTGCTGGGTTGACCTTGGAAGGCTTCCAGGTGCCCACCAAATCACTCTATCACTCCCCTCCTCAGCAGGACAGGGGTGAAGAAAATAAGATGAGAAAAAAGAATTCATGGATGAAGGTAAACGTAGTTTAATGAAGAAAATCAAAGACTGTATGTGTAAGCAAAGGAAAACAAAAAGAATATTTACTCCTTTGTGGTAATGTCCAGCCACTATCCTGGGAGGTAGGGCTTCACAATACATAGTGGTTGCTTTGGAATACGAACATCTTAATAATGAATGCCCCCCTGTCCTCCTGTCTCTTAGCTGTGTCTTAATATTGTGTCTTCATATGGTTTGGAATATCCCTTTGGTCAGTTTGTGTCAGCTGTCCTGGCTATGTTCCCTCCCAATCTCTTGCCCATCCCCAGCTATTGGTCTTTGGAGAGGGATGGGTTTGGAGAGACAGTCTTGATGCTGTGCCAGCACTGTTCAGCAGCAGCCAAAACACTGGTTTGTTATCAACACCTTTTTAGCTACCAATACACAGCACAGCACTATTAGGGCAGCTATGAGGAAAATTAACTCCATCCCAGCCAGACCCAATACAGGGGTCACAGTGACCAGTCTCATAAGTGACAAAACCACATCTTATTTTCTAACATTTCAAGTATGTAGCTTTTGATAAAATTAACCTGTATCCAGCAAAAAGATCTTTTGCGTGTATGCTAGTTATATGCATGTATAGCCTGCCTTTTCAAGTACAGTATATATTACTAAAAGGTTCAACAATACTTACCTAGAAGGAGAAAAAAGAAAATACTCAATTTTTTTAACATCGTTTCCATTTTCCAATTATTTTAAGGGATACTGACCTAGCTTCTTCTCAGAACTTTTCCTGTGTGAGTCATTACAGCAGCACTATTTAATTGGGTTTATTTTAGTTTTCTCCCTCTCCAAGATGACTTGTGATGATCTCCCTAGAAAGATCCTTTGTGTCTTCTGGGAGTGTAATTATTTGTCACAAACAGGCCTTCTTTCTTGGCTTACTCAACTGACAGGGCTTATGGTTCTTTCCAAGAGGTAAAAAGTTTAGACAGCAGTGGATATGATTCATCTTACATACTTTTAATATCAACACTGTGGAGCTATGATTCAGTTCTCTACACATCTAATGGCAATTTATACCTTACAGTATATAGGCTTCTTTTGTGGTTTCAGAAGTGTCCAAGAATCTCAGCCAAAGTCCCAAGCTATCTTCCATGTTACCTATGTTGTCAAATCCAACAGCCGCATGAGCTGCAAACTCAGGACAGGATTAAAGACAGGATTCATTTCAGGTGACAGTCAAAATCCAAGGCAGTGGTTCAGGGACTGTCTTCAGCCAAGAGAGGAGTATTGATCCCTCCAAAGGGTGATTTATACTATAATTTTAGCCATCAGTCTTAAGCAACATATATCACATTCCATAGATCCTTTTTGACCATGTACAAAGCAAACAACTGTAGCTTAGAAGTAGAAGTCAGAGGTCACAAAAACTTAGGAAGATTTATGCCACTCTTTTTCTTGGCTTCGTCTTAAAGTACCTTTGTTTTTGGAAATGATGCTGGCTTGTAATGATCAGCCCATGGGGGTGACAGGGACATGAAGCACTGAAGTCATCCTAAGTTGCAGAGGGGGGAATCAGCTGCAGATGCAGACATCTGGATTCAGGCATGCACAGTGAAGCTTTGTATCTGTGAGGTGAGTGTCTCAACACCTGATACAGGCAGTGAAGATCCACTTAATGAAGTCAATTAAGACAGCAGAGTAATTAATCTGATCAAATGCAGGTCTTCTCTACAGTGGCTTGAAACTGTCTCTTGGCCTCAGTGGCTGTACTGACCAGCTCTCTCTCCCCCAAATAGCTGAGGGATCAGAAGATCGGAGCTTGGGCACCTCACAAACACAGGGACACCAACATGGAAGACGGCAGAAGTGGGAGGACTCTGTTGCCTGAATACTGATGTCTGAATATTGAATCTAGAGACATTTCTGCACACTCAGGGATCCCACCTGCCCTCCAAATGTTGCTTCAGAGGGTGAGAAGCCAAGACTATCCTGCAAGTCCTGTGACAGACTCATCTGAAAGTCCTGAGTACCACAGGCAGCCTCAAATACCATGACACACCTGTGTTAAGGCAAATTAACCC
The DNA here is from genome assembly GCA_013400195.1 of Aramus guarauna. Lineage (NCBI taxonomy): Eukaryota > Metazoa > Chordata > Aves > Gruiformes > Aramidae > Aramus > Aramus guarauna. The sequence continues at coordinate 19,528 of VXBL01010286.1, forward strand.
CACCCTTGGAGTGTGTCTATGCTGCCAGCTTGGGTAGCAAATTTTCAGTCCGGGCTTCTGTCCCTCTGACATGCCACTTTGCAGGAAAATTAGATGGTTCCCAGGATCCCTTCTGCAGAAATATTTCAAGGCCACTCTCAAGATCAAGTCTCAGAGAGTTTTAGTGGCTTGATCAGGCCAAAGACTGCTCAGAGAGGTTGAAGAATTTGCTTCCTGCATTAATTTAGAAATTTCTTCAACTCTCTCAAAGCCAAGAAAGGCCACAGAGGACCAAGAGGCATGTTAGGTCAAGCTGATAACATCCCTGAAGTTAGTCGAGACCTAAGAAATTCGTATCTTCAGAAAGTGCTTGGTACTCCAGCTACAGAGAATCATAGAATCATAGAATAGTTTGGATTGGAAGGGACCTTTAAAGGTCATCTAGTCCAACCCCCCCTGCAATAAGCAGGGACATCTTCAACTAGATCAAGTTGCTCAGAGATCCATCCAGCCTGACCTTGAATGTTTCCAGGGACAGGTCATCTAACACCTCTCTAGGCAACCTGTTCCAGTGTTTCATCACCCTCATTGTAAAAAATTTCTTCCTTATATCTGACAGGTACCTTTAGAGTGCATAACTAGCATAGCGCTGAACAATGCCTTTGGATGAAGTAGGTCAGTGGTCTCCAAAGTGGGGTGTGCAAAACAATCCACTGGGGTATGGAAAGGAAATATTTTTGTAGGATTGATATTTTAAATTAAATTAAATCAGTGTTTACTTAATCTTTATCTCATTCTTTTTTAATTTCTATTTTTATGTACGTTTTATAATGTACATAACATGTACATAGTTTTTAAGGAAATAAATATGTCAGGGGTGCATGCTCAAAAATTTTTTACTGATGGAGCACATGATCAAAAGTGTTTTGAGACCCCCAAAGTAAATCATGTTCAGGCCTATGACTGCTATGAAGTACCAGAAATGCCTGCATTGTGCAAGCAATGTCTGGAAGGTTTGTACGTGAGGAAGTACAAAGGGAAGTGTCATTGACACCAGCCAGAGATCACTTGAAGCACTAACTGTATGTCACCAGACCTCTCCAATGAAAGATAAACCTGAACAGATGGGTGGGAGAAGAGGTAAACATCTGAAATTGTGTCAACAAATAGAGTGCAGATTTAGCTTTAGGCTGAGGGAAAACTTGGAAAAAATTGATGTTTCAATGAAAGCATGGAACTGCAAAGCCTTGATTCAGGTTGCCCAGTCTGTCTTTGAAGTCCTCCAAGGACATCTTTGGATAACCTTTTTCCAACACGTGGCTGCTTTTCAAGGTGAAAAAAAGTTTTCTTTAAATACAGTCTGTTTTAAATTTAAGCTGCTTGTTTCTTACCTTCCTACTTTGCACAACTATGAAGAGCCTGGCTCCCTCCTTTTCATAACATTCATAACATGTACTGAGGGGCTGTTGTTAGGTTCCTTGAAAGCCTTCCTTTCTCCAGGATCAAAAACACCTCTTCCCTCAGCCATTCCTCACGTGACATGTGCTAAGGCCACCAACCACCTTCATGTAACCTCCTCTGAATTTGCTCCAGTTTCTTTCTCTGGTTTTCTGAACTGGGGGACCCAAAACTTGATGCAGTAGTCTAGATGTGTTCTAATTAGTGCCAATGAGAGGGAAACAATCACTTCCCTCGATCAAGTGGCTACAGTCCTGTTAATGCAGCCCAGAATGCTGTTGATTTTCTTTGCTACCAGGGCATACTACTTATTTATGTTCAGCTTGCTGCTCACAGGGTCCTCTAAGTGCTTACCCACAGAAATGTTCTCAAGACAATCAGTTGACAGTCTATATTTTTGCCAAAGGTGAAGGTACATTTATTCTTGCCAAATTTCTTGCAGTTCCTTTTGGACCTATTCCTCCTGCCTGAGTCCTTCTGGCAGCCTGCAATTAGACGTATTGGCCAGTCATAGAATCATAGAATAGAATCATAGAATCACCTAGGTTGGAAAAGACCTTTAAGATCATCAAGTCCAACCGCTAACCTAACCTTGCCATCCCACCACTAAACCATGTCCTTAAGCACCTCATCTATCCTTCTTTTAAATACCTCCAGGGACGGGGACTCAACCACCTCCCTGGGCAGCCCATTCCAGAGCCTGACAACCCTTTCTGTGAAGAAGTTTTTCCTAATGTCTAACCTAAACCTGCCCTGGCACAACTTTAGACCATTCCCCCTGGTCCTAACGCTTGTTACCAGGGAGAAGAGGCCGACCCCCACCTCACTACAACTTCCTTTCAGGTAGTTGTAGAGGGCGATAAGGTCTCCCCTCAGCCTCCTCTTCTCCAGACTAAACAACCCCAGTTCCCTCAGACGCTCCTCGTAAGACTTGTGCTCCAGACCCCTCACCAGCTTTGTTGCTCTCCTCTGGACATGTTCCAGCAGCGCAACATCCTTCCTGTAGTGAGGGGCCCAAAACTGAACACAGTATTCGAGGTGCGGCCTCACCAGCGCCGAGTACAGGGGCACAATCACTTCCCTACTCCTGCTGGCCACACTATTCCTGATACAAGCCAGGATGCCATTGGCCTTCTTGGCCACCTGGGCACACTGCTGGCTCATATTCAGCCGGCTGTCAACCAGTACCCCCAGGTCTTTCTCTGCCATGGAGCTTTCCAGCCACTCTTCCCCAAGCCTGTAGCGTTGCATGGGGTTGTTGTGACCAAAGTGCAGGACCCGGCACTTGGCCTTGTTGAACCTCATACAGTTGGCCTCGGCCCATCGATCCAGCCTGTCTAGGTCCCTCTGCAGAGCCCTCCTCCCCTCAAGCAGATCAACACTCCCACCCAGTTTGGTGTCGTCTGCAAATTTACTGAGGGCACACTCGAGCCCCTCGTCCAGGTCATTGATAAAGATATTAAACAAGACCAGCCCTAGCACTGAGCCCTGGGGGACACCGCTTGTGACTGGCCGCCAACTGGATTTAGCTCCATTCACCACCACTCTCTGGGCTCGGCTATCCAGCCAGTTTTTAACCCAGCGAAGAGTACACCCATCAAGGCCATGAACTGCCAGCTTCTCCAGGAGAATGCTGTGGGAGACTGTATCGAAGGCTTTGCTGAAGTCCAGGTAGACAACATCCACAGCCTTTCCCTCATCTACCAGGCAGGTCACCTGGTCATAGATCAGGTTGGTTAGGCAAGACCTGCCTTTCATGAACCCATGCTGGCTGGGCCTAATCCCCTCAGTTTGGTGTCATCTGTGAAACTGACAAGAATGCACTCCCTTGCCTCTCCTCCAGGTCACTGATAAACATGATGGGTCCTGGTATAGACCCCCGCAGCACTCTACTTACTATCAGCCTCCAAGCTGAAGACAACTGATTAGTCACTATCTTCTGAGTACAGCTGTCCAACTAGGTTTCTACATGTCTAATTGTCTGCTCATCCAGACCATAATGACCTAAGTTAGATACAGGATTTTGTGGGAAGTAATGTTGAAAGCCTTGTTAAAGTCAAGGTAAATGACATCCAGTGCTTTCTCCTTGTCCACAAATCCAGTCATTTCATCAAAGAAGATGATCACGTTGATCAGGCATGTTTTACATTTGGCTTTTCACAGCTTACTTTCTTCTTCTTCATGTGACTAGAAATCTGTTCCAAGAGGACTAGGTCCTTAAGTTTGGGGGATTTTTGTGTCATTAGAGATGACAGCACTTATATGGGGAATTGTTAAAAGGCTGGTAAAGTGAATGCAGGACCCAGCAGGCCATGCATCATAAAATACAAAGCAATTACTTTTGTCTAGTACACATGAAAGACAGCTAGGATATAACAAGCCATTTTTCTTGAGTCTTCTGCTTATGCCCTCACGATAAGGGGTTATAAGAGTCTGTGCTGGTGAGGAGTCAGGAGGGGCAGAATTAGCCTGCACAGATCCCTGAATGCTTCCTTGGTTCAGGGCAATTGAGGCTTATTCGTACACTCATGACCCTGACACTTAGTGCCACAGAGTTGTGGTCTGCCACGAACTCCATCAGCACTGATGACATCAGTGGTGGACCGAATGGACCTGACTAGCCCTGAATAGCCTGACTTGTGTCCCTCTTTCTATTTCAGATTTTATACCTTTATTGTATGCATCTGTGGGTCTTGAGGTAACTGGCGGATGAAGTGGCCAGGCCACTCTCCATCATTTTGGAGTCCTGGAAGTCCAGTGAAGTTCCCACTGACTGGAAAATGGGAAACATAACCTCCATTTTTAAGAAAGGAAATAAGGATGACCCAGGAAACTACAGGCTGGTCAGTCTCACCTCTGTGCCTGGCAAGATCAGGGAGCAGATCCTGCTGGAGATTATGCTTAGGCACATGAAAAATAAGGAGGCGATTGGTGACAGCCAACATGGCTTCACTAAGGGCAAATCATGCCTGACAAATTTGGTGGCCTTCTATGATGGTGTTACAGCATTGGTGGACAAGGGAAAAGTAGCTGACATCATCTACCTGGACTTGCACAAGGCATTTGATATTGTCCCGCACAACATCCTGGTCTCTAAATTGGAGACACATGGATTCGATGGGTGCACCACTCAGTGGATAAGGAATTGGCTAGATGGTCGCACTCAAAGAGTTGGGGTCAACAGCTCGATGTCCAAGCAAAGATCAGTGATGAGTGGTGTCCCTCAGGGGTTGGTACTGGGACCGGCACTGTTTAACATCGTTGTCGGTGACATGGACAGTGGGATCAAGTGCACCCTCAGCAAGTTTGCCAATGACACCAAGCTGTGTGATGTTGTCAACATGCTGGAGGGAAGGGATGCCATCCAGAGGGACCTTGAAAGGCTGGAGAGGCGGGACCGTGCAAGCCACATGAAGTTCAACAAGACCAAGTGTAAGGTCCTGCATGTGGGTTGGCGCAATCCCAAGCACAGCTATAGGCTGGGTGGAGAATGGATTGAAAGCAGCCCTGTGGAGAAGGACTTGGGGTTATTGATTGATGAAAAGCTCAACATGAGCCATCAGTGTGCACTTGGAGCCCAGAAAGCAAACCGTGTTCTGGGCTGCATCAAAAGAAGTGTGAGCAGCAGGTCAAGGGAGGTGATTCTGCCCCTCTACTCCACTCTTATGAGACCCCACCTGGAGTACTGCATCCAGCTCTGGGGGCCTCTGTACAAGAAGGACATGGAGCTGTTGGAGAGAGTCCAGAGGAGGGCCATGAAGATGATCAGAGGGCTGGACCACCTCTCCTATGAGAACAAGCTGAGAGAGTTGGGGTTGTTCAGCTTGGAGAAGAGAAGGCTCCAGGGAGATCTAGCCTTCTAGTACCTGAAGGGGCCCTACAAGAAAATTGGAGAGGGACTGTTTATCAGGGAATGTAGTGACAGGACAAGGGGTAATGAGTTTAAGCTGAAGGAGGGTAGACTTAGATTAGATGTTAGAAAGAAATTCCTCCCTGTGAGAGTGGTGAGGCATTGGTGCAGGTTGTCCAGAGAGGTTGTGGAGGCCCCATGCCCGGAAGTGTTCAAAGCCAGGTTGGATGGAGCTTTAGGTTACCTGGTCTAGTGGAGGGTGTTCCTGCCTGTGGCAAGGGGGTTGGAACTAGATGGTCTTTGAGGTCCCTTCCAACCCAAACCATTCTACGGTTCTATGATTCTTTTTTCCTTTCTTGAATTCTTGAGCTAGCAATGATCACACCTTGACAAGTCCTCTTCTGTCTGTAAACAGACAGTACTCTACTATTTTTTTCTATATATATACTTCCTCGCAGATCACAGTAGTTGTCTGAGCCATGGTTACACAGCTGTGCCATAACACAGCCATGTCTTAGAACCTTGATACACTGGTTGCTGAATCCTGGCTGGGGTGGGGGCTTCCAGCAGGGTCTGCAGATATAAGATTACAACTCTGTCACCTGATGGCCTGGTATCTTCTGAGCATCAGCACTATCACTCTATTTATTTAATATTAGTGTTATATCAGACCAAGTCCCTGCTTACATCCCTACTTAGCAGGCTACAGACACCAGAATACCTAAGCTCTCCTTAGCAGCAGTGTTAATGGCTAAACCCCATCTTACTCCTGCTTCCATAGTTCATTCATGATTCCATTCTGCTCTGTGTCCAGGTCTTGAGCTGTGGTACTTTAGCCTTACTAAACAAGCCAGCTGCATTAACAAACATTTAACAATTCCATGCCAATATATTTTTGTAGTACAATAATAGTTAAGTTGTGAGAGTCTCTCTCTGGCTTAAGCACATTTAAATGTCATTGTATGTGTGCACACTATAAAACAGTATATCATACGATTATTTTAAGTACATAAAAATATTGATGCCAAATGCTTGCTATTCAGTGGTAGCAGCATTTGCATTTGCATATGATGTTTTAATGCATATGTAAAATAAATTTGTCATATCTTGTTATAAACATCAGCGACCAATACAAATAACAGTAGTTTGCAATTTTAGCATAAATTCTTCTCTTGTCTTTTGAACAGTTGAGCAGCTTGCCTTATTGTCAGTTACTTCATTGACAGAGCACCAAAAACCTGTTATTCTATTTTTTTAAAATTTTTTTTTTACAATTAACTAATATCTCCTCCAATAACCTAGAGTTTTCTGAGATCTTTTGTCATTAATTTGCTTATTACCCTTTGGTTTCATCTTTCTCTTATGGCAAATTAGTAAACTTTATGTCTAGCATGAAAGAAAAATAAGTTGAAATGGTCATGGCTCAAGATAAAGACTACTAAATCACTTAGTGATTGCCATCATGGGCAAAATAGACTCAATTTGTTGAAAATGAATTTAATTTGTTGCTATTTAAAATGGAGTAGAATCACAAGAAAGAAAGAAAAAAAATTAAACATCTTCCCCCCACCCCCACTTTAACAGGTTGCCCTGAGCAGTTGTGGATGTCCCATCATTGGAAGTGTTCACTGTCAGCCTGGATGGGGCTTTGAGCAACCTGATCTAGTGAAAGAAGTCCCTGCCCATGGCTGGGGGATCAGCCTAGATGATCCTTAAAAGTATTTTCCAACTCAAACTATTCTATGACTCTATGATTCTTCCTAGGCTCAACTTCATTCCTTCATTTCCAACTCCTCTAATTCTTACACACTTCTAAGAGACCCAGGAGAGATGAGGAATGGAGGTTGTGGTCAGTTCATAACTGACATTTCTTCCTCACACTTTTCCCTGCTCCAGCATGAGATCCCTCCCACGGGTTGCAGTCCTTCAGGATAAACCTGCACCAGTGTGGGCTCTCTACAGGCCATAGTTCCTACAGGGCATACCCACATGCTCCACTGTGATCTCATCTATGAGCTGTAGTGTGGATATCTG
>VXBL01010291.1:0-10003 GCA_013400195.1 Aramus guarauna
AAAAGGAAAAGGAAAGAAAAAGGAAGATGATGGAATCCAAGAAGCTATGTCCATTTGAGAAAAACAATACTATTTGAAACTCTGGCTGCAAACAATATGGGGGCCAGAAAAGCTGCTGCTGTGTGAGAGTGTCTCCTGAAACGGACACAAACTACCGACTGTAGCTGTGCTATTCTCCCAGCCCCAGAAACCACACAGTGATGGGATATAGAATTAAGTGTTTTGTCAAGGAAAGGTGTCACACAAGATTCAATCATTCTTGCTTAAAACAGCAGACAGCAAAAGAATGGTTTGGACATGACTGGAGGGTTACCACCAACCAATGGCTAGCATGTCTAGTTAATTTAGTTAATACTTGGTTTATAAGAATTTGAAATGTTGTAGCAGAATGATTGTTAACTATTATTGATTATTTGTTTAATTGGGAGAGGTAGGTGTGGGGACTTGAATCTTGAAAGGCTCCAATAGCACCTGGTGGAGACAGGGGTTGGAGACATTTGTGTTGCGCAGACTTGATGAGCCAGTGCTGAGACAGTGAGCGGGCAAACTTACTCAGGCTCTTGATCCTGAGCAATTAATGAATAATGCAGTCATCTAAATACTACATAGATAAAAGCTGAGTTTCCTGGCAGATCTGGTGCTTCTGATTAAGGGATAATGTGGCTAGTATCTCCCCAGAGTTAAAATCAGCAACAAGGATTGTGTCAGCTGGAGTATCTAAATGGGCCTGGTTATACCACGTCCCACATCTTGCCCAAAAGTATGCGCTATCTCTGGTTCTCACAACTAATGAAAGAGATCACGTTTTTCTAGTCACCCATTTCTTCCCACTCAGAAATAGGAGTGAAACACTGGGAATGTAAAATCTAAATATAATTTACTTGGAGAAGTAAGCAGAAAAGACTGAAGTGAATATATGTCTCATTAATAAAATCATAAAAGAAAGCATGCATCAGCAAAGAGAGGAGTGTTGTCTTGCTTTTGGAGGGCTAAAATATTATAATTTTCCAGTCTAAAGAAAACATAAATGACTTATAATATAATTTAAAATTATTACTAAATACGGTAAAATATATACCAGTGTTGCAAGTTACCACTCTTAAAAATCATGTGAAATGGGTTGAGAGATGATGCTGACTGTAATGAGGCAGGTGTCTTTAGATGGTATTGCCGTGGTGAGGTTCTTTTTGTCTTTCTCCATCAGTAATAGCAGGGGTTGGAGTGAGGTTGCAATAATAAGGATATGAGGTATCACTGTGTTTCAGATTTTATAATTCCAGTTGTGGGTAAATTAATCATTACATAATTGATAAGCCAAAACCTCCAGACCATCTTTTTTTAGACATACATTTTTCCATATGCATGCAGAAATGAGAAGCCATTGGACAGAAAATTCTCAAGAGACACTAAAAAGTATACGATATCCAGACCTTAATCCAGATTTTGCACACAGTTCTGTGCATGCAGATGAACCGCTCACTTAAAAAATGTTTACCCAAATTGGGCACCTAGTGAGGAACTGAGACCCAAATTTTAAAGCAATGCATCCAAGCCTACATCAGCCCAATTTACTTCAAGGAGCCTCCAAACAAGTACACACACGCAAAATAAAAGCCCACCTGTGCAAACCTCATTCATCTCAACAACTTGATCATTCCTTTCAGCCATTTACAAACACTTCAAACATCATTCAACTGCCCAAAGCCCCCAGACACTCAACAGCCAGACAAATGGGGCCCCATTTGAAAGCTGGAAAAGTATGAAGAGAAGGGGTAGGTCACCCCCACCACTAGCCCTGTCAGCAAGCACGGGTGCATGCCTGGGGACTCACGTCTTCCAGTGACCCTGGTGTGGCTGAATGCCTGGGGAGTAATTTCAACAGACACAAATCAATATTGCCTCCAGGCATCAATATATCTTGCAGCAATCCTTTCCCTGGATGAGACGTAAATAATTGTGGCTGTTTCTGCACTGACAGATCAGCCCACACTCAGATCCAGGAAAGTGTCTTAACAACCCTTCTGTCCACACCTTTAAGCTCCTGGTTTAATTTCACAGCTCAAGCCCTGGCTTTCTGGGTGCAAGGAGTAAGCAGTCACGAGCAGGCACTTGGCAGTCCACGTTGTGCCAGAAGGGTGGAAAAGGTAGCCAGGACTCAAGTCTTGCACAGGAGCATCTCCTAAACACGCTAAGTTCATGTGAACACCTGCTCCAGAAGATAGATCATTCACTTGCTCCACCAGTGTCCCTTCACGTCACTGTCTTGCCAGGCTTTAGAGATGAATCAGGCTTCCAGAAGAACTCTTTGTTCTGCCTACCTCTAGCTTCACCTCTACTGAGACGTGTTTTCTTCTCAGCTACCTATTTAAAGCAGAACCTAAAAATGCAAAGGGATGCATCAAAACTTTGACAGCAAACAGCAGCTCCTTGTGCAGCCTCAGTGCACTGGCACGTGAGGAGGAGCCAGGAAACCTTCCTTCCTGGGTACCCTGCCGAGGCATATAGGCTTTCCAGTATCTCTGAGTTGTAATAGGAGAAACATATAATAAGAAGTCAGGTGGAAGGATTCCTTCATGTTGATTTAGTACAAAAGTCTTCCATATTAATTGCTTGAAGCAGTTAGGAAAGTTGATGAATCACTTTTCTTTGTCTTGGTGGAGACTGCTGATTAGGCTTTCGTATAGCACTGCACATGTCAACAACCTATGACATTGCTATTGGCAATGAGAAGAAGTATGTTGCCGTGTGGTTGGGCTTACCATGGAAAGAGCCATATGGTCTGGACACAAATTTAGCATATCTGAAAACAAAAAAATATGCTCAGGAGCTGTACAACATATCCACATAGACAGACTGGCATCTCTGCTGTGAAACAAAAACCTGAAAGTCACCATAGCAATAAGGTATTTCTGACAAAAATATCTTCAAAAAGCAAAGGATGTCTGGGCCTTTGAAACTCTGCTCTTGTAGCTCTACTACCCCCTCAAAATCCTCACCTTTTTCTGGTCAGTAGTCTATGTAAAATGTTGGGAAGAGAAATAATATGTATCGTTACTTATTTCTGTGTAGACAGTAAAAAGAACCTTGTGGAACCGAGAAATCTTTGTGATCTGGAGTATTATGGAAAAGAAGACAAAACTACAATTCTGCTTTTTCCTAGGTTCTCAGCAGAAATAGGTTGGAGCAATGTAAACTCTCTAGTAAGTGCCTCTCATGGAATAAAGCATCAAGGCAGCACAGAGTCGCAAGGGGACAGGGCTGCGGGAAGGACCATTGTTCAGATCAGGTGTGAGGACGTTATGCTGCGCTGTTGAGAAAACGTTGAAAGGATTATTTCTCTATTGTTTTCCTCACCCTGTTTGTATGAGGTTGGGCTGTTTGGAGCCCATTGGTTTACATCTACCTAGAGAAATATGGATGGCTAATTTTAAATTAGTTAACTGTGCCCAGGACTGTCCTCTCAGGTTCCTGAGCTCAGTGTTTTGTTATGGTGTCTGGCTTTTCTTTTTTTTTCTTTCTTTTTTTTTTTTTGTTTTTCCTTTTTGTTTTTCCCTTTTTTTTCTTTTTATATATATATATACTTTTGCATATAGACAGTTTGTATAAAAATGCTGTAATGTCACACATTCCTAGTCCTGTACTATTTGCTTTTCATATTGTGGCTGGTAGATCAGTATGCATTTGATCTGTGTTGTTTTTGTTTCATGTCTTTGGTCTCTTAGTTGCAAATTGAGATCTTTGTTTCCCTCAAATTAAAAGAATAAAAAGATTGATAGGCCCATACTTTCCCTCACCTGGGGCCATCCTGTGCCAGTGCACTGGGGATCATTTGTGGCTCCAGCAGCAGGTCTTGTTTCTTCCAGGGCAGTGGTGTACCCCAGTGGGGGCACCCTGGGTGCTGTGTCCTGCTGACGGGCTCCTCAACCCAATGGCCACCCAGCCCAGCTGCCCTGGATCTTAAACTCATTTGGTGTAACTCCTCTGTAGGCATGGACATCTTATTTTCTCATGTCATACCAGTTTTTCAAATCACAAATCAAAAGCATCATGAAAAGGTCCATCAAAAGGACTATCAGATAGTACAGGACTGGGTGATCTACTGCTGTGGGGGTTCTTTGTTAATTTGGGCAGTCATCACCTGTTGTGTGTGCAGTGCTGTACAGCTGTAAGAACGAATCTTTGCCTGGAGAAGTTTACATGGAGACCAGATAAAGGTGTAAGAGGAAAAAGAGATGGGAGGTGTTGCCCAAAGTGACATGTTTTGTTAGTGGCTGATTGAAGATAAGAGCCCAGACTTCCTGCTGCGCAGTATCCATATGGCCATTCACACTAAGTCTTTTGTACTCGTGCGGCACTGCTTGAGTCAGACCCAGGGAGCTACTGAGGAGACCTCCCCCCATGCCAGTTAGGCTCTGGGTCATGTTTGTCCCCGGTGTGATTGCACTGATCTAAATGAAACTTCAGCTACAACAGAGCAGCTAGGAACTCGGCTGGTTGTTTCATGGATGGTTTTTTATCTGTCATAAGTTTTTGTTTGGATCATGCCCTTTTTCTGTTTCTAGCTGTGGCTGTATTAGCCCAGCCAGACTTAGAGCCTGCCTCCGATGCTGACCCCACTTGTCCTTAGCTCTGCACAAGCACAGAATGAAATGGCACTCCTTATACCCGTCGAAGCCAAACATATAACCAGATGCAGATGGTGGATGAGGACAGGCAGGTAAGGAAATACGAAGGAAGCACTGAGGGCAGATCAAACCCTGATTTGGACTTGAGAGGCTGGGGGGCTATGGAACATCACAGGAGCCTCAGGGTAGCATCAGCAGGAAGGTTTCAGCTCCAAGATCTACCCCCGTACCTTTACTCCCAGCTGGCTGGCATGGTTCTTCGCAGACGTTCACAGTATGACCTTCAGCAAGTATGAGTCACAGCAAAGGAGAGGAGGGAGGCGAGAGTCCAAGGAGAAAAATGGATATTTAAGGGGAGTTTCTTCCCAGAAGCACCAGGGGTAGAATGACAGGAAATACCTGATTGTTTGCTTTAAAATAAAAAGAGAGAGGATTGCAGCAGGCAGATCTGGCAGAGACAAGGTCAACACCTGTCGCCTTTGTAGAGGAGACGGAAAGAAAGGAAGGTCTGACATGAAGGTGAGGCAGTGGATGCACACAAAGTGCCCCTGCAAGGTATTACCGTGGCTGTATGATACAGGCCAGAAGAAACTTCAGTGGCTGTCTGTACTGAGGCTGAGATTTCAGGGGGATCTAAACTGGATTTTTGAGGATTGTTGCCTGGCTAGTACAAACTGGAAAAAAACAGCCAGTTTTAGTTGTGTGCATTCAAGACCACTGAAAATCTCTGATGGTGAGGATGCTCAAAAGGTCTGGGTTTTCTTAACTGAGAAAGGGGACTAAGAAGGGGCAAGATAACAGTATAGGAGTCAGTGACTGGTTTCCTGAAGGGAGATAAGAGCACCTGTGCTCTCTGCAGCCTCTGGAGAGAAGAAAGAGATAGAGTAAAGGTTGAAGCTTTTGACAACAGTACTTTTAAAAGGACCAGTATTTCTACAGATATCAATAATTTCCTTGGATAATAGAGTTATCTAAAATAATGGCAGCAAATAGCTTGGAAGGGACACTTAATCCAATAAAAATGTGCTTGTAATGACACTTTTATAGACATCAGGCTTTTGACACTGTCTCTCATAACATCCTCCTTAACAAGCTTAGGAAGGGAGGGTTGGATGAGTGGACAGTGAGGTGGGTTGAGAACTGGCTGAAAGGCAGAGCCCAGAGGGTTGTGACAAGAAGCGCAGAGTCTAGTTGGAGGCCTGTAGCTAGTGGTGTGCCCAAGGGTCAGTGCTTGGTCCTGTCTTATTCAACGTATTCATCAATGATCTGGAGGAGGGGACAGAGTGCACCCTCAGCAAGTTTGCTGATGATACCAAACTGGGAGGAGTGGCCAACACACCAGAAGGCTGCGCTGCCATTCAGCAAGATCTTGACAGGCTGGAGAGTTGGGGAAAGAGTTAAAAAAAGAAATTCCATAAGGGCGAGTGTAGGGTCTTGCACCTAGGGAAGAACAACCCCAGGCACCAGTACAGGTTAGAGATTGACCTGCTGGGAAGCACCTCTGTGGGAAAGGACCTGGGNTGCCAGAGCACCGGGACAGGCTGCCCAGAGAGGTTGTGGAGTCTCCTTCTCTGGAGATATTGAAAACCTGCCTGGACACAATCCTGTGCAACCTGCTCTAGGTGATCCTGCTCTAGCAGGGGGTTGGACTAGATGATCTCCAGAGGTCCCTTCAAACCCCTACCATTCTGTGATTTTGTGAATCTGTGAATCATCACATCAGAGGAAGGTTAGTAGGCAAAAGGAACTTCTACTCGACTGCATGGCAGCACCAGGTTCCCAGGATAACAAGGCTTTCTTAGCTTTGTTTCAAGCTCTTGGCCTTGTTGATTTCCATATTTCATTGACTTCCCATAGTCCACTGATACTTTCTTTGGAGAATTTTTGTCATCCCTTCCCAGTGTTAGGGCTGGTAAGATGTCATGGTCCTTTAATTATGGAGACTCTTTCATGTTTCATTTGTATTTGATTACCTCACTTGGTTTTTCTGGAGCACCTCTCCACCAAACTAATCATTGCAGATACTGATCCCAATTGCAGTAAATTTTTCCCAGTATAAAAGAAACTGGGAAAAAAATGACAACAACAACAACAACAAAACAAAACCAAGATAGTTATAGTTGTTGTTGTTATTATTGTTGTTGTTGTCGTTATTATTATTACCCAAAGTCTGAAACTAAAAAAAAAGCATATTGTTTTAGCACAAAATAATTTAAAAACTTTTAAACTGGCTGATGAGCTGTTATAGAGCTGGATGATGCAACCAGTATTGAAGAATTTGCATGGGTTTTAAATCACAGCTTATGTTCAGAGAACCATACGTGACTGGAGACCAATTGCAATGAAATCTTTAGATTGCCATTTTGGAATTATGTCCATTAGTAGGCCAGAGGAGTTAAGCTAATTCTAAAGAATGAGAAGTCTGCCAAGGTATATATATTTACATTTGCAGATACTATATATGAGGTTGGATTGAATATAGTATTTTTTTCTCAACAGTATATATAGATACACACTTCCTACGTGCATTTGTGAAGATGTCTTTGAAATGTAGTCACTGAAGCTAATTATAGAGGTCTAACATTTCTCTTCATTTAATGCTATAAAATTAATGGCCCTTCATTTCTACCTCCAATGCAAATGATCATGTCATCTCCAACTGCATGCAGCTCTTTTTCTCATACGCTGAATATGATTAGTTTTCCTTAAGCAGAATTAGAGCATGTGATTCTCTGAATTTAGGAAAGAGCAGTGCCTCCTGGTGCTATTTCAACACTTTGGTTATGATGTAGTATTCTTAACAAACAGGATTTCAGAAATGCACACAGCAAAAATGTTACACAAGTGAGGTCTAGAGGTTGTAGCCTTTGGAGAGCACAGACAAAAACAACAATGGCAACTCATAAATCTCCACCATCTTCATCTGAGATTAGCCAGTCATTACAACAAACACTTACAAGAAAAGAGGGATACAGCTACTTCTGAAAAAATACGCCATGTGGTTTGAAAATACTTTCACAGAGTTCCATCCAGCTCCAACTGAAGCAAATGGCTCGAATGATTTTTGTAGGAGGCAGATAAAGCCTGCAACAGTCTTTTTTTTTTTTTTAAAAACAAAACAAAACAAAACCCAAAACAAAACAGTATTCTATATTTGCCTAAAGAGACAATTTCTCAAAAACCAGACAGGCATCACCTAATTTTCTAGAAGTTAGACATCTAAGCTCAAAGCACAAAGATGTGCGTGCTAACAGCATATATTCATTTTCCTCCATTTTGGTTGTCAATCAACTGCTTGTGCACGAGCATGACAGAGCAGACATCTACCATTCAAGAGTGAAAACCAGACATAATTTTTAACATGTGTTTCTAGCTGTCAGATCTTCTGCTTGCAAACATGGCAGACAAATGCTGCCATCATAAAAATTAATTTGTGATTGAATAATTTTAAGATATATCTTCTGTAGGAGTGAACTCAGAGTAGCTATCTGCCTCCTTTAGTTAGAAGGCATATTGAGGGAAAGGATGTTATTCCAGAGGGACCCAAAGTAAACAAAAGTAGAATTAAAATAATAAAAATGATAGATTTTAATCTTAAAAAATATTTTGTTGTTGTTTTCTTGCTCATTATTCTATCATGGAGCTTTTACTAGACAATGGATATGATAACCTGGGAAAGGTGGCATGTGAACAAAGGAGGACCTTGTCCCACAGCCTGAAGTTGCAGTGAGGTACAACTCAGTGAGCAGGAAAGGACCTGGTGTTAAGGCAGTGATTCAGGTGGACAGGGCACTTGGCTGGCAGGGGAGACCGAGGACACCGGCTCTCTGGAACAGAGACTATGTTAGTCTTTTGCTGAGTTTTCACCAAACAACTCCTAACCATCTCAATAGGAGTATGAAAATGTGAGCAAAATAACCTGGGGAAGTATCCCAACTTTTCTGCCATGATGTGGCTAATAGATTTAATGGCTACTGTCAACAGAGTTTTCACTGAGATAAAAATACAATGAGTCAAAACAGGACTGCAAATTAATTTGTGATGAACCTATGGGTGTGTGCCAACTGCCCTAGCAAGGTTTGTATTCAGCTGCCATTCTCAGAAATTCACTGCACCTTCCTAATGCGAAGTGAAAGCAAAGGTCTTTTTCGTTGTGTTCAGTGAAAGAGTCTGAGCAATTATCAGAGGAATACAAGCACAGCAAGTTCCCACAAACAAGTGTTTTGTATGAGCAATGGCAATCACAAAGCTTATTCTTTCTCTATTCAAGCAAGACAGGCACTTGAGAGCAAGACACAGGAACTTGAGAGCACTCATTTAAAACATAATAAAATTAGAGAAACAAAAATACTCCTAAATTATGCCTTGCAGGTATCACCTAACAATTTTTTGCTTCTTTATCAATCTGGGATGTTGAATACAAGTGGTTTGGTAACAGAGTATGCCCATTTGCTAGTGATGGATCAATGATTTGTGTCTGCAGCATTATGCAAGGTAAGTTGATTTTCTGTGCTTATTCCCTAACACAGAATCATATAGAATTGTTTGGGTTGGAAAAGACCTTTAAGATCATCAAGTCCAACCATTAACCTAGCATTACCAAGTCCACCACTAAACCATGTTCCTAAGCACCCCATCTACATGTCTTTTTAAATATCTCCAGGGATGGTGACTCAACCACTTCCCTGGGCAGCCTGTTCCAGTGCTTGACAAACCTTTTGGTGAAGGATTTTTTCCTAAATATTCAGTCTAAACCTCCCCCAGCACAAACTTGAGGCCATTTCCTCTTGTCCTATCACTTGTTACTTGGGAGAAGAGACCAACACCCACCTCGTTACAACCTCCTGTCAAGTAGGTCTCCCCTTGCCTCCTTTTCTCCAGACTAAACAACCCCAGTTCCCTCAGCTGCTATTCATAAGACTTGTGCTCTAGACCCTTCACCAGCTTCATTGCCCTTCTTTGGACACACTCCAGCACCTCAATGTCTGTCTTGTAGTGAGGGGCCCAAAACTGAACACAGTACTTGAGGTGCAGAGCCTCACCAGTGCCAAGTACATGGTGATGATCACTTCCCTGGTCCTGCTGGCCACACTGTTCCCGATACAAGCCAGCATGCTGTTGGCCTTCTTGGCCCCCTGGACACACTGCTGGCTCATTTTCAGCAGTCTGTTGACCAACACCCCCAGGTCCTTTTCCACCAGGCAGCTTTCCAGCCACTCTTCCCCAAGCCTATTGCATTGCATGGGGTTGTTGTGACCCAAGTCCAGGACCCAGCACTCAGCCTTGTTGAACCTCACCCAGTTGGCCTCTGTTCATTGGTCCAGCCTGTCCAGATCCATCTGTAGAGCCTTCCTACTCTCCAGCAGATCAACACTCCC
>VXBL01010291.1:10112-34173 GCA_013400195.1 Aramus guarauna
CTGCAAACTTACTGAGGGTGCACTCAATCCCCTTGTCCAGATCACTGATAAAGACATTAAAGAAAACTGGCCCCAGTGCTGAGCCCTGGGGAACACCACTTATAAGTGGCTGCCAACTGGATGTAACTCCATTCACCACAACTCTTCAGACCCGGCCATCCAGCCAGTTTTTTACCCAGCAAAGCTTATGCCTGTCTAAGCCATGAGCAGCCAGTTTCTCCAGGAGAATGCTGTGGGAAAGAAGTGCCAAAGGCTTTACTAAAGTTCAGGTAGACAACATCCACAGCCTTTCCCTCATCCACTAGGCAGGTCACCTTGTCATGGAAGCAGATCAGGTTAGTCAAGCAGGACCTGCCTTTCCTAAACCCATGCTGACCCATGAATATCTGAAATGTTGTGTTGCTGTCGGGACCAGCTCCGAGTCAGGTACTGGTGACTGTCCACACACCTGATGCACTCAAAATCCTGAGGAAAAGCTCCACAGATATATATATATGTTTCTTGTGAATGATAGGCATCTGACTGGAAGATCCAGGTACCTGCACATCCCTGAGTGCAGAGGACATCCTCTGTGAATAAAAAAGACATTTTAAATTTCAGGCCTCCGTGTTCTCTCTGTGGCATGGTCCATAGGCAAAGAAATTCACTTTTTCCTTTGGGGAAAGATGCTACAACTTCCCCTCGCACTCAGTCATTTCAGACACTGCTGCAGTGCCCATGTCTGAGATTTCTAGTGAATGTGCAGGGAATATTCTTGCCACTTCAAAACAGGTGTTGGTACTCACTCTTTGTTCAATGAAAAGTTGGACTTGAAGTCCAAGATTTCATCCCCAGGACAGCTGCAATTTTGGCATCTCCAGTGGTCAAAGTACACTTTGACCACTATACGGTGGTCTTGTGTGAACAGACCTCCTAAAAGGTCAATTCTTGTCTTAAACATTGCCAAGTATTTGTGTCTTGTCCCCAGTAACATTTTGATGATGATTAGTTAAAGAACATCCGTAGCAGCTGATGACTTTTCTTTGCTGAGATGGCTTCATTTATGACCCTTTCTTTAAGCATGCAAAACTCAAAGTAGTAGAGTTTAAGAGATTTTGCAACTCCACAGGCAAGGTAATGGGAGGCACTTTGCTCTAGATCTCTACACCACATTCCCTGAGTAGTTTTTCATTGCCTTTTTGATAAAATAAAAGTATATTGTCAAGTATATAAAAGTATATTGTCAAGCATCAGCATCAACTTTCGCATTCCTGGCTCTATACAAGTCATCTTGGCAACAAATCCTTTACCTGCTTTCTCAGTTCTTTCAGGAACATCGCAGTCTCTCAGGCATTAGGTCCAGATTTCCTGAAAATGAGTTAAGTCATTCTAACTAGCACTTGTCTGAATAAATGACACAACTCTTCCCTTGTCTTTTTCTTTCTGCTTTTTAGATGCGTTTTGAAAAATACATATGTCCATGTATATAGGCAATCCTGCTAGTAATTATTATGGTCCTAGAACATAAATTTAATACAGTAAATACCAGAAACAGAAGTCAATTCTCAATGATTTATGTTAAGAGTGAAAAAGCCTGCTAAATCAGAAGTTCATCAGAGATGAGAGGCTAGATACCTACTTTGCATGTGGTTTTAATTATGAAGAAACAAACCTTTGAATCCCAGCACCTCTGTACCTTTGGGAAGATCCAGATTTATCCTCTATAAAGCCCTCTACAATACCACCCCATTGGCAAGGAATATGTACTCACAGTTTGTACTAACTACTTCTGCATTTTCAGTTTGCGTGGTATGTACTTGAGGGCTGAGCTTCACTTGAAGTTGCAGATTTTAAAAAGTGGAAAAGCTAAAAGCTGAACCAAAACTCTCAAGGCCAGCTCAATATATAAGCCATGTGGAGCTGAGAATTTTGCCTGGTTTTCACAGAGAATCACAGATCCGCCCATGCTCACTTGGGAAGGTTGCTGACCATCAGTGAATTAGAGAACAACTCTGCAGCATGTGCAGTGTGTACCAAAGCTGAGCTCAGGAGAGCAGAAGAACGGAGGTGGAAACACTGCTGCACATGCACCATACTCCTTGTTAGACAGGACTCGGGAATGAAGCAGGTGCTGTACCAGGGTGCCTGTCTTACCTGAAAAGGAGATCTTACAAAAACTGTGATCCTGAGAATGACATTAACATCCTGTGTAGGCTCCAGATCTAAAGCTTGGAGTCAGAGAATTGTTTAGGATGTACTGTAAGGAAAGCAGTGAGGATCACTTCTGGATCCCTTTGTAGAGCCTGGAACTGGAGAAGGGTTGTCCAAATAAACAGAAAGGGAGAAAAAAGGGTGGTGGTGGGAAAACGAGGGAAAAAAAGCAATGACCCCTATCCAGCTTAATTTTAAAATCAACTGGTAGCTGCCATTTTGCATTAATATTAGGTAAATCCATCTCTCTGATGCCTTTGTCCTTTATGCTGTCCCTGGAACAGTCTCTAGTAAATTGCTAGAATATGAGTCCCAGATGATCCCATTCTTATTTCTATTCTTATTTGACTATGTTGATAGTTATATAGAAAAAAACCATAGATTTTTGAATCCTTTGTGAAAGTCTCAGTCCTCTTGCAGCCTGTCTACTGCTTGATTGTTGCTACAATCTCTACTAGAGACAAACTGGGATTCCCATGGGCTTAGCAATGTTTCAGTAGTAACAACAGTAAGTGCTACCCTGAGTAAATCTCTGTGCTGCAGACTGTAACAGTGCATGTTGCACCCTTTGGAAGAGGAAAGATAGCCCAGAATATGGGCTGGCAATGTAATTTTTGTTGTTGCTGGCAGACTCTATCTTTGGAACTACATCCATCCAACAACATGGTTGATTATTTGACATGACAGAGATTATTTCATTTATCTTGTTCCCTAATAATTCCAGAGCAAGCTGTGATGGAGGGAACCCCAGTCCGTGCAGCACATCCCTGTACAGACGCATAGTTGTATTGCAAGAGCAACTCCAGTCCTGCTCTGCACCATGGTGCTGCTCTTTGGGCAGCCGTAGAGAAGCCTGGGAGAGTAACACTACCACAGTGCGAGCCTTGAGTCAGGGTGGTGATGGGCTTACATCTTCTCTTTCTTCATTGAGGCGTTGGTGGAGGATTTGAGTAAAGCAAGGGAGTTATGGCTGAGGATACTTTGTGTAGCTGCTTTTGCTTATCCTGCATTTTGGGGGTCAACATTTTGGAATCTGTAATAAAAAAAATCCTTTGCCTACCAGCTCACGTGTTTGGTGTCTCAGAGGGCTCCCACCATGCATGGTCTGCAAGCTTCAGGAAGCAAAGTGGGGCAGCAGACCCCTGATGGGTGACACACCAGTGGCCTTAGACAGGTTTGTAAGTGAAACCCAGTGTTTGGTTCTGTGTCAGAGTGACCCCTGGAAGCATCACTGTGCTGTTTGCAGCTGTCCCCCCAGGGCTGCTTACTGAATTTATAGGAAAATTGCAGTAATTTATAGGAAAATTGCAGCTTATAGAGCTATTGAGATGGGCTAGCTAAGACAAATGAAATAGGATTCTTTGAAACTATTTAAAAAGTCATTCTGCTCTCTGAGATGAGTTCTAGCAAAGACCTGTTTCCACTGAAATCAGGGAGAATTGTCTGCCACTAAATCAAAGAGCTGGGTTAACAAGAAGATGCTTATGTCAGTCCATCTTGTCTCGCTGCCTGTCAGACTTCCCAGTCGTGCCAAGGGACCTGTGTGACCCCAGGTAATATCTTAACCCTTGCAAGGTCCCTGCACAGCAATGCAGATGGTGGGGCAGGAGTAGGAAATCTCTTCTGAGCAGACCTGCCCATCTCTGCTAGCAGGAAAGATTTTGAGGAAATCTGCATTCATTTATATTCCTTCCAGCAGCAGTAACCATCATGTCATTCTGCAATTATGTAGTAACCAAACTCCAAACAGGGAGTTTAAATGGACTTAATTTCTGACGTGCCTTATTTGTAAAATCAAAGCATCTCCAGTATCATTTTGGTGGTCATAAATCCTTGGAGGGGGTGAGGCATGCCTACTGCCCATTTACAACTTACTTGTCAAAGGTAACTGGAAAGGAAAATTGTTTTCAGCATTATCTGTTGTGGTACAGGTGTTCTTTTTCTCATTTTTTTCTGAAAAAGTCGCAATGCTGAAGTCAGTTCCCAGATGCCTCACATCTACTTGAACACCTGTACTAGCCCAGTGCTCATCAGAAAACATGAGCCTTAATCCTGAATGCTGCTGAACTATCTGACCTGATCCAGGAAAATATTTAACAGAATCACTTAATTTGAGCACATATAGATGCATTACAAAGCTAAATATTTCCAGAAAGACTGTTTTGTTTTCTAGGCAGACCATTATTCAACAAAATAAAGGTTTGGGGTTACTGAAAATATTCGCTTGAACTCAGGACCAAAAAATACACCTTGAAAAGTGAAAAAGTCTTTCTTCTTTTCTAACTTGAAAAAATAACCATATGTTGACCATTTAAGAAAAATCATGTGTTGATAAGTTTGACACATTCTTTACATTATACTGGAAAAAAATTTAACACTACCTGTCTTTCTCTGATCAACTTTTATCTCCTCTCTCTGGAAACATTTCAGCTGATAAAAATAGGAAGGTGATAAAAGAAGATAAGTTGCAATGTAAAGTAAAAGCAAGTGGAGAGCCTTACAACTGTTAGATTTGTGAATTTTATTTGTTTGTAGTGGTAAATGTTATAGTATTTCCCTGGCCCACATCCATAGCACTGATTCTTTGAGGACAAAGAATTGCAGATTATTTTGCTGGGTTGAGTTTTGTTACTTCATGCTGCTACTCAAATAGAGGATGGCTGCCAGTTTCCTCATGTATGCTGTTTTGGGCCTGGTTACTAGTTGGGAGAAAGGGTTCTAGAAAGGCGCTTTTTTTTTTTTTTTTTTTTTTCTTTTTCTTTTTCTTTTTTTTTCCCCCTAAGTAGCTGTTTTAGAAGTTTGATTATTGTTTGCACTTTTAAATGTGTAAGCATCTTAGTAAGCGTAGAGGTATGTATCTGTGTAATGTAATCTGTGTTTATCTCTTACCTATGCATCCATCCATTTTACCTAACTGTTCTTCTGGTCCTGCAGAGTTCCTTACCTATTCCAGGAGAAAGACTGTTAGTGATAGCTTTCAGATGTAACTGCCCAGCTAGTAAACAAAGCAATATAAAGAGGGTTTTTTTGTCTGTACGGGGTTTTCCGGAGGGGAGGAAAGAGGGTAAGCCTGTCCAACAAGCAACCCAAGCAGGGCTCGTGCTGGCTGGGGGCCTTTGCAGCCTGCAGGAGAGGTATAGCAGGCATGGGACCTCCTTTCTGTGCCTCCTCCCAGCAATAAATCTAACCTGAGACTTATTGTCCCTGTGGTTTACCTTTGAGAAACATTAATTTTAAGCAATATGGGTGAAAACACACTCTCTTTTTTGCCTTATAGTGTTTATTGTCTGAATTGGTCTGTTACCTACTAGCCTCAGGTACTGCAGTCCAAAAAGTGCATGGGGTTGAAATGACAGAGGAGTGCAGAGAGAAACTATTCACGGTGATATAAAAGCAGTTTCCTATAATTTCAGGATAAAAAGATAACTGAGCAAGTTAAATATATGTATGTAGAGAAGAGGCATCACCTTAGGATCAGTTTGCGACCTCATTTATACCATCAGCACCCCATCGCTGGTGTCAGCTTTCTGGGATTTGTACCATTTCCAGGAGAATGCACTCTTACACACGTATGCTGAGCAGCAGGTCATGAGGTTCCCCAATGGAAACAGTGTCCTGCTCCTGGACCTGGTGTTCACAGCTGGACCACATAGGGTTCTGTGCACCTCTGTGTCCATATCAGCCTTACCCCTCAGTGCTGTCTGGATCAATGGCTTTGACAGATCCATCACGCCTCAAAGTGCTCAAAGCCCAGGTGTCCCCCTTCTCGTGCGGTTGATTCTGGGTGCTGGCCAGCAACATAGATGCCTTTATACCAGGAGCTGCAAGTTAAGCAACACGTGGCTCTTTTTTGAGTTGGCCGATCTAGCCACCCACATGCCATGGCACTCATTTGTGATGTACTTTTCTACCTCATTTTACTTAGCGTTAGCCCTACTTGTCTGCAACGTCCTTTCCCCACTGTCAGCCAGACTGCCCTGATGACACCTACCATTACTCTCCCTTGTCCAGTGAGCTGCTCACTGAGGATTTCTTTCAAACCACCTTGCACAGAATTGCTTGAAAAGTTGACACTGATATCACCCGAGATGGGTTTCCACTACAAAATTCTGACATCCAAATGAGTTTAAAATTTCTTCTTTCTCTGCTGCTGTCTCAGTGACTGTGCAAGTTTTGACTGATGCAATAATTGACAGGTTTTGGCAAGTGCAGCTTTTAAGTAACTGTTGAGGACACTGATGCCCAGAATAACTATACAAAACAGTAAATATAAAATAGATTAAAGAGGAACTGAATGAGTCACACTTATCTTTTATATGAAGAGATAAAAAAATATCCATTTTTGCAGACTTTTTCTATCTTACAGAGAGGGAACATGCAGATCCTTGCATGTCATATTCTGCCATCAGTTAATAGGAAAATCAGCTGTCTTCGGTGAGTATATGTGGGTATAACTGAAAGCAGGATTTAGGCCTGTATCTCCAATCTCACTGAAAAATGTGTTAATTTAAAAATAAAACAAGGCTCTGGGAATTTTTCAGGATCCTATTAATTACTTTCAAAATTTCCATTAGTTTGATGGAAGAATGGCCATACACCATAATCATCTGCCAGCTGGTCACTTGTGATTTTGAAGTAGATTTAGGGACACAGTCTCAGCCTCTGGCTCTTTTGCTTTACTGAGCAACCAAAGAGTCTAAAGTGGCCTTCAAAGACCCTCACATGTATTTCCTTGGGTGTTCTCCACCAGTTTCCCACTCCTGTCCTCACCTTTCTATGGATCTCCCTGGTGGGTACTCCAGCACTGGCTCAGCATGGTGAAACACATCTTTTAGGTAAGTCCATAGTCTCCTGTAAACTACGTCACACTGCTTTGGCCCCGGGAAAGGTCAATCATGGGGAAAGAGGACAATGAGCTCTTCTGTGTCTGCTCAGCTGCCCAGAGCACCACCTTCATTTGGCTGGGGACCCAGTCCTGCAAAGATTTCTTCCAAAGTGGCACTCTGAGAATAGCAGCACTGGCTGCCAGGTTTGTCACATCCCACTGGCTCCCAGATGCAATTTGCTTGGTGTATAAATAAAACTCTGTCTTCCCTCAGTCCTGGTCTTGAAGGCTCAAGTGAATTTGACAGCCAGTCTGGGCTATTTTTTCTTTGCTCTGGTAATGACATGTGAAAGTAGAAATTCAAAATTTTCCACAGAAATGCTGTCTTACGTATTTTATTTTTCTCTTTCATTTAAAAACACAGCCAAACATGGGAGTTTACTGAGAAGCTGACTGTACACCAGGAGTCACCAGCACCACGGAGCAGGATTTTGCAGGTTCATGAACAAGGGAGAACAGAATTGTGGCTGATGCTGCTCCTGGTCCTGCTTGTGCTGAAACCAATAGCCAAACCACTGCCATGCCAGGACCAGTATGGGGAAGAGAGTGGGACAGTTGGGATGGGGAGCTGAGATGAACTGACACTGGTGGTAGCATATGAGACATGAAGCAGCAAAGGGTAGTAGCAGAAAAGGAGTGTCTGCTCATGGCTGTGCAAGGGTAAGGGGAATCCTGCAGCTGTGTGGGACCTTAGAATCACAGAATCATGGAATCATAGAAAAGTCTTGTTTGGAAATGACCTTTAAAGGTCATCTAGTCCAACCCCCTCTGCAATAACAGGGACATCTTCAACTAGATCAGGTTGCTCAGAGCCCCATCCAACCTGACCTTGAATGTTTCCAGAGATGGGGCATCTACAGCCTCTATGGGCATCCTCTTCCAGTGTTTCACCACCCTCATCGTAAAAAATGTCTTCCCTATATGTGGTCTGAATCTACCCTCTTTTAGTTGAAAATCATTGCCCCTTGTCCTGTCACTACAGGCCCTACTGAAAAGTCTGTCCCCATCTTTCTCATAGCCCCCTTTAAATAGTGAAAGGCTGCAGCAAGGTCTCCCTGTAGCCTTCCCTTCTCCAGGCTAAACAACTCCATCTCTCTCAGCCTGTCCTCACAGGAGAGGTGCTCCAGCCCTCTCATCATCTTTGCGGCCCTCCTGTGGACTCACTCCAACAGCTCCATGTCTTTCTTGTACTGAGGACCACAGAGCTGGACGCAGTACTGCAGGTGGGGTCTCACAAGAGTGGAGTAGAGGGGCAGAATCACCTCCCTTAACTTGCTGGCCACACTTCTTTTGGTGCAGCCCAGGATACAGTTGGCTTTCTGGGCTGCAAGCCCACATTGCTGGCTCATGTCCACCTCTTCATCCACCAGTACCCCCAAGTCCTTCTCTTCTGGGCTGTTCTCAATTCCTTAATCCCCTATTCTGTATTGATACTGAGGGTTGACCTGACCCACGTGCAAGACCTTGCACTTGGCATTGTTGAACCTCATGAGGTTCACACAGGCCCACTTCTTGAGCTTGTCCAGGTCCCTCTGGATGACATCCTGTCCGTCAGCTTGGTGCCATCTGCAGACTTCCTGACGGTGTAATTGATTGCACTGTCTATATCATTGATACAGACGCTAAACAGTACTGGTCCCAGTATGGACCCCTGAGGGACACCACTCATCACTGATCTCTGTCTTGACATTGAACCATTGACCACTACCTTCCAGATGTGACCAATTCCTCATCCACCAAACAGTCCATCTATCAAATCCATATCTCTCCAATTTAAAGAAGGATGTTATGGGTGTCATGTCAAAGGCCTTACAGAAGCCCAGATAGATGACATCCCTAGCTCTTCCCTTGTCTGCTGTTCCTCCATCATAGAAGGCCACTAGGCTGGTCGGGCAAGGTTGCCATTGGTGAAGCCGTGCTAGCTGTCTCAGATCACGTCCCTGTCCTCCATGTGCCTTAACATAGTTTCTAGGACAATCTGTTCCATGATCTTCCCAGGTGCAGAGGTGAGGCTGACAGGTCAGTAGTTCCCAGGGCCCTCCTTTACCCTTTTAAAAAATGAGCACAATGTTTCCCTTTTTCAAGTCACTAGGGACTATACCCAGCTGCCATGACTTTTCAAATAACATGGACAGTGGCTTGGCAACTACATCAGCCACTTCCCTCAGGATTCTGGGATGCATCTTGTCAGGTCCCATGAACTTACGTATGTTCAGGTTCCTCAGGTGGACACAGGCCTGATTTTCTCTTACAGTGGGAGGGACTTTGCTCCCCCAGCTCCTGTCTTGCCATCCATCTACTCGAGAGCTGTGGGAAGAGAAATTGCCAGTGAAGACTGAGGCAAAATGCTGTTGAGTACCACAGCCTTCTCCTCATCTGTTGTTACAAATTTGCCAGTCATGTTCACTCTGTGTGTGTGTGTGTGTGTGTGTGTGTGTGTAAGCTTTCTTTGACCTTCCTTTTCCAGCTGACATACCTGTAGAAGACCTTCTTATTATTATTTGCATCCCTTGCCAAGTTCAGCTCCAGCTGCACCTTGACCTTCCTGAACACATCCTTACACAACCAGGCAACATTGGTATATTCTTCCCAGGATACCTGTCCCTACTTCCACTGCCTATGCACTGCATTTCCTTCTTGCCCTTTATTTTGACCGGGAGGTCTTAACTCATCCATGCTGGTCTCTTGCTGTCCTTTCCTGATTTCTTACACCAGGGGCCTGAGAGCTCATGCACTCTATGGAAAATGTCCTTAAAGATCTGCCAGGTCTGTTCTACTCCCTTGTCCCTGAGGGCAGTTTCCCAGGGGGTCCTATTGACTAACATCTTGAACTGCTGGAAGTTTGCTTTCTTAAAATTCAAGGTCCTGACTTTACTCTGTGTCTGACTCGTATCCCTTAGGACTGCAAACTCCACCAATGAATGATCACTACAGCCCAGGCTACTTCTAATCTTGATGTCACCAATTAGCTCTCTTGCATTGTTGGCCATCAGGTCCCCAGTATTGTGTCCCCTCTGGTGGGGCTGTCCATTACCTGGCTTCAGAAGTTATCCTTAATGCACCCCAGGAGCCTCCTGGATTGCTGTGCTACTTTTCCAGCAGATGTTGGAGTGGTTGAAGTCCCCCAGCAGCATGAGAGCCTGTGAGTGCGATGTCTCCTGTACCTGGAGTAAGAAGACTTTGTCAATAGGCTCCCCTTGATTGGATGGCCTGTAGTAAACACCAACCACAAGGTTCCCTTTGTTGCCTCAGTCTCTAACTCTTAACCATAAGCTTTCAACCTGCTTGTGGCTATTCTTCAGACAGCTCTTTATAATCTATCCATTTCTTCTCCTTCCTCGCCTGTCCCTTCTGAACAGCCTGTAGCCATCAATAGCCACACTCCAGTCACAGGATTCATCCCACCAAATTTCAGTAATGGCAGCTAGGTTGCAGCTTTGTAGCAGCATGGCAGATTCCAGCTCCTCCTGTTTGTTACCAGTGCTGCATGCATTGGTGTAGAGGTGCTTCAGCTGGGCTGTCGGCCATATCAACTTTTTAGAGGAACACACCTTGATTCCTTCGAGATATTTCACTGGTGTTCCACTGTTGGATCTTATTACCTCAGGAGCCCCTGGCTCATCTCTGTAAGACTATTTTATTCTAAAATAGGACATCTTTACCCAAGTGTCATTGTTATCTAAGATATATCAGCTACATCTTGGCATATCTTTGCAATTAAGAAGTTAAGATGAGTTGTACCCTTAAAAATTAAGAATGGCTTAGATATATCTCAGCTTTCCAGACAAAAAGGATTTCTGGCTGCCAGCCATTAACTAGCAATGTTTATATCTAGGTTCAGGAGTTTTCAAGTCACCAGCTATGCAGTGCCCACTTAGTTTAATGAGTTATATGGAGGGCATAGAGCCAGTTTAGTGACATGCCACCATGGCTCAATAAATAAAATAAAAAATATTTTCTTCACATTTATCTTTAAAATACCCATTTAATCAATAACAATGAACATAGTGACTACCTGTGGAATTACATTGGAGTCCATTCATTTTAACGCTTGTCAGCTAACTCTGAAACAGTATCACCAAAGCCAATTCATCAAGTATATGGGTATACCTCACTTAGGCAGCTTGATAAGAGAATGGCCAGGAGAGAAAGAGGTGCACCAATTTCACTAAGTAAGACCCATTAAATAATGAAGATACTTCCTGTACTGCCCTTTTCCTCTTGGAGACTTCAGAGGAGGTATGTCACTGCCTTCCATGATAACACTAGCCCAATAAAATCAATATGTCCTTGTCTCCTACATCAGGCATCAATATCTAGGCACTTTAAGTTATATGTTTCCCTTGAAATCAGTGAAGGTACAAGGACACTGGATTGAGGAGAATCAGCCCTCTAAAATTATTACAGTCGTAGAAAAGATAAGGGAAATACCAGTGTGGAAAGAACAATTTAAAAAGAAGATTTCAGCTTACCTCAGTCTGGACTGAGTCCATCACTTTTACCCATCTTTGTGCCATTCCCCCACCCAGAAATCCCTCGGAACCACAGGCTAAGCATGGGAGTTAGAAGTGATCATCACAGAAGACGAGGGGCTCCTGAATAAGATGATTAGCTCCCGCTGGCTCAGACCAAAGCCTCTTAAATACATAGCTCCCCACATCTTCCTTCTTCAGCCACAATTAACAGTAATAATTAATATAAAACCTTAGGGTCAGCGCCTCATTTCAGATACTTATCAGCCATGCCCACCTGATTTGCAGTGTGCCCTGCAGTGTTGCATTGGTCAGCAATGGTGGGGTGCTGGGTGCAGCCACCTGCTCTGCCATTGCAGCTGCTTGCCTGAGGCCTTCTGAATCCCCCGTCTCTTTTGGGGTACGGCCTCGCTGCTAAGTTTGGCGTGATATATTTCCCTTGGGGTGATAAATTCACGTTGCCTACAAGGCTACCTCTTGTGATACTACTTCTGTCTGCAAACCTTATTTCCCGCTCTAAATGGTGGCAGAGCCATTTTGGAAAGTGGAGAGAAATTCTGGGTTCTCAATGTACATGTTGAGGCTTTTAATGTGGCCTTATATACTTGCTAGTTCCCATGGACTCTCACATGAGTTTCAAAGCATGACGACATTCCAGCTTTGGGTGCTCAGTGGGACAGGACATTTGTTAGCACGTGACACCCATGCTTCATTACTCACATCCAGGCAATGCTACTTGCAGACTAGGCTCCAGCTCCACAGCGTGGTGTGGTCCATCAGAGAGCCCTGGGGGTGGAAGTCCCGTGTTCCCTGGGGTTGAAGTCATTGCGGAGCTCCCCCAAAGGCTTCCCTGTGCCCCGAATTCACCTCGTCCCCTAAGGAGTGCTGGGTGCTTAGGAGGATTTCTTCCCTCTGGGACAGAGCTGAGAGCCGTAAAAGAAAGTATAGGGAAAGCTCCTGCTGTGCTCAGTTAAATTAGAAAATTAAAGTACAGAAGGCCAAGGATTTTCTTGATTACTTGGTTAATTCAAAGGTCTGTGCATTTGGGGATTTTCTTATCCTGAATAAATGTAGCCTATTTTTAAGCATTTCTCTTCCCTTTGCACCTTTAAGCAGGCAACATCTATACTGTTCAGACACATTGTTGTTTAAAACATTATCCTGTGTTACTAGGGACACAGGAGTTATTAAGGAAAGACAATTGTCCCTTTTAACTATCACTACTAATCAGGCACGAGAAAGCTCCATCTCTCCATTGATTTAGACTGGTCCCTTAGTTTCAGTATTATTAATTACACGAGGTTTTGCACACCATTTTAGTGGTAGCTCTTTCTCCCCAATTCTTTGAGTTAACTCTTTCATTTGCAATTTCCTGCTGGAGATCTGAAGTCAAGTCACTGACTTTGAATGCAGAGTCACCACGGGCAGTTCTGCAAACCAGAATAAAGTTATTAAAAGGAACTAGTGGCTTCAATTTCATCTGCTTGTGCATCTCTTCCCTGGAAGGAAATCAGAAGACACTTAAGATTGCATTTACATAATAACTCCCAATGCTCAGGTTCTGACTTACACATATTGGTTGGAAAATAAAAGGGTTAATTTAGTCCTCTAATCTATTGTTATAAGCCTAATTATTTTACATGTCTTCATTTCATTAATGAATTGCTGCTTTTTACATGCATCTCCTTCCCCATTGCTTTTGTTTAAACCTCCTGGTGGGAAGGGATAGATTAATTTTGTTGTGCCTTAATGAAACTGTATGCTACATTAGATTTAACCATTTGGCATGCACTGCCAACATCACCATTATGCATAATGAATTACTTTTTGTGAGTCCCAAACTAACACAGACCTTCGATGTTCCTCTGTAGATACTGCAACAACACAGCTGGCAGACATACCAAGTTCAATCATTACCTTGAACTTACATGGAAACCTAGAGCTTGACACAAGAACGCAGCTTTTGAAAATTTTTCATAAAGAAATGGGAAGTTGACTTTAAAAAATGCAAATGCTGTCAAGAGAAGAGGTGGAAAGCTCATTAAGTTTTGCTATTATCTACCATTAACTGTGTTTGATACGCATATGCATGTGGGTGGATGTGTATGCTGGGTCTGCAGCCAGACGTAGAAACCCAGCGAGGCAGCATGTGCTTCGTACCAGGACCAGCTGACCTTTCTGCCCTCTGTGCAGTTTACCTGCATGTAGACAGGTAATGCAGATTAACATCTGTTTCAGCTGCTGAAGCTTTTAACATGTGAACTCTGCCTCAGCAGCCAGTCTCCTGAGCCTGACAGGATTTCTCTTGCCCAGATTGCTTCCAGTGAGGTGACATAGGGGAATGGTTGATTGAACACGTGAATCAAACTCCCTTCTCTCAGGCCCAACATCCAGTCACCTTCAGTTTCTTTCTTTGGGGTTCATCAGAGGTGCTCAGCCTGTTCATCACCAGGGCACCA
Organism: Aramus guarauna; assembly: GCA_013400195.1. NCBI lineage: Eukaryota > Metazoa > Chordata > Aves > Gruiformes > Aramidae > Aramus > Aramus guarauna. The sequence continues at coordinate 24,119 of VXBL01010291.1, forward strand.
TATGCAGTTCTTCAAGAGTCAGACACAGGGTGGCTTCTTTCATAGACACCTGGCTACACCTCAGGACATGGGGGTCCCAGGTGTGACTTGCTGCAGCAGGACCCTTTCTCAGGAGCATGACAGCTGAGTTATCCAAAGAGAGGAGCAGTAAATGCAGCCCCATGCACCTACTCTTGTACCTTGTGCCAGGGCCTCAATGTCCAGCCATTGCAACTCAACCTCCATCACACCCACATTTGTCAACCCATCTATCCAGGAAATCTTATTGTCAGAAAAGTTACAGAAGTTGTTTGTCAGGGAGTAACAGAAACTAAGAGACAAAAGTGACATACCTCAGCATGTGTTTGTTAATTACTAATTGGCTGATGTGCACTGAGGAACCTCTACTGGTGATACCTGCCTTGCTGTCTTGTCTGCCTCCACCACCACCCACCTTCAGCCTCCATGTCCCCAGCACTGAGCACTCATCTCTGTCTCTTTCACATGTGTCCCCTCTGAGCTCTGGTCACCACCCTGTCCTTGCTGGACAGAACAAGATTAACCCCAAAGAAACACTGAACCGTCAGGTAAAGAGCAGCAGCTCTGTGAGGACTATTTTATTGGCTATATTCATTTAACTCATGAAGAGCTTAATGTGCCTGTGAGAGGAGTTCACATGCCTGAGCAAGATAAGCAGCATCTGGATCACTGTTTCTGAAGCAGACTGAATGTAAGAATGGTAATAATGCATTTATAATACAAAGATATTTTCTTTTCTCTTGGTAACAGAAGATGCTTTCAGATTCACATCAGTGATTGTTGTCCCAAACTATATTTTTATTTTTTTAACCTTAAAATCATAGAATCATAGAAACATAGAATCATAGAATGGTTTGAGTTGGAAGGAAACTTAAAGATCACCTAGTTCCAACTTCCAACCTTCTTGCCATGGGCAGGGACATCCTCCACTAGACGAGGTTGCCCAAAGCCCCATCCAACCTGGCCTTGAACACTTCCGGGAAGCAGGCATCCTCCTAGAAGTTCTGCAGCTGCAGAAAACCATCTCCATTATGACAGGGTCTAGTTAGTTGGATCAAACTTTGAAGCTGACCTTGCTCTGAGCAAGACCATGGTGGTTTCCAGAGGGTCCTTGCAGTTATGCAGCCCCTGTGACCTCCACAGACAGTATTCAGTAGATTTTCTCCAAACTTCTGACCCAAACCTATAAAGGTGGTTTCCGCATACTTATAAAGGCAGCTTCTACTTCATAAAACAGTTGGAGGAAGGAATTACTCTTTTATCTTGTTTATCGTAGCAGAGTGAGTAGTTCTTTGCCCAAGACCCCATTATAATTTCCACTTCTGCCTTAGAGGATTCATTTCCTTTTGAGAAGTGAGCCCTGCCTACCACCGAGCATCTTTTTGGCCAAAGGTTAAGGAGAGGAGGTTACCATAAGGAACACATACAGGGAAGGTATGGTCTGTAATAAGAATACCTTGCATTCATACTCCTTCTATCCTTCTTCTATCACTATTTGCTTATTTTATGTCACCAGGGCATAAAATGCATACAACCTTCAGAGGAGGACTGGGCATCAGCCTTCTCCCCCTCCACCTGACTCCTATCTGTGTCACCCATTCTGCCTGTAGACCTTCATGACTGCTCCTCTTATCCTGCCGGACTGCTGATCCTCACCAGGGCTGCCTGCTTCTCCTTATGACCTGATGTAGGCAGGCTGGGTGCCTCTGCCAGCTGCTGGATGCCTAAAAGGAAGAAAGTGCCTCACTTTTCTATGTCAACAAAGTCTTTCTTGAACATACCTCATATCTTTAAATATGTGGCTCTAAATACATAAACACACGTATATAAACACATATAAGCATACGAGCGTGTGTATATATATCTGTATTTATATATATGTGAATGTGGCCAAACATTTCTGAAGGTTTTCCCTTGTAACTGATGATGGTGCCATTCTAATGGGGGGATATTTTTCTTCTTTCTGAGCAGATGTGTGCTGGTTCAGTCTTGCAGATGCCATCCATTCCTTCTGAACATGTGTGTGGAAGACAGCCTTTTTAATCTTCTCCTGTAATCAGCTCCCAGGAGCTCAGACTCCGAATTTGTGAGAGGTACACTGAACCAGCACAGACACAGGACTCTGAAACGCTGCCGGTATCTTGTCTGTGCCAATATAGCTGTTATAAACACCAACGTGTGTGATAAGCTGAACAAGGTTCTTGGGCAAAACCTGGCACGAGGCAAAACAAAGCACAGGGAAAGCCAGTTCTGTGGACCTTTTACTGATCAATGTTTAGAAATCAATGAAAATTAGGAGCTATTAATTCTGCACATATTTCCTGCAATTTTTAATTACAGACATTGAAATTAATAGATTTAGTGCAAGACTGCAAGCAGGGACACTGGCTATAAAATCAGAGTTTGCATAGATATACTTTTGTTTGTTCAAATGTCCTTGAAAAATGCAAACAGAAATGCTTGGCAACACCAAGGCAAATCAAATATTTTCCTCAGCTGGCAAGCTTCTCTTCTAAGAAATCCTTCTTTGTTTGCCAATAGACAATATTAATGACAAGGACTGGACCTGAAGGGAATTAATGCACACAAACTGCATTAAAGTTACATTAAGGGGTACATTGTAAAGTCTGATTTACTTTAGATCCATGAAGGCAAGGAAATTTATTGTCAAAGCTGAGTGTCTCGGCTGACACTCTCTATTTAACTCACACTGGACTGCTCCGTCACTGAGGATTTGGGGATGTGTAACTTCAGGCCCTTCCCTCAGTGCATTATGGCACTCCAGCCCAGACTAGCAGCTGCCCGCTGACTCCATTGATCTGAGGGAAGGTCTGCCAACCTTTCTGCAGCTCCACATGCAGTGTCTGGTGCAAATGACTCAAGAAGCTAACTTGTGTATTTGCAGATTTGCACCACAGTTACATCTGCTGTATTATTTTTTTTTTTTTTTACCTTCATCTTTAAGAAATGGTAGGTTTCACTGAAGAACAGTGAAAGGCATGAACCCCCGTGACCCCAGTGCCAGCAGGAGGGCTCAGCAGAAAAGCCTGCTTAGCACCCCTCATCCTGCGAAGCTGCAGAGGAAGCTGGTGAGCATCCACTGACTGCAGACTGGCCATGTAGATATGCCAGGAGAAGGAGATTTGGGTGAAAGATGTTGATATAACAGCCCTGCTGAATGAAGTTCTCAGTCTAAATACAGAGATGAAGAGGTTTTACTCCAAGTTAGGGACTATTCCTCTGGAGAAAAAAGCAATAGTTTAATTCCCAAGGCCCATGATGTTCTGCTCCATGTGATGGGAGTAATGGACTTGGAGCCTTCAGAAACGCTGTAGAGGACCACCTAGGTGATTATGCAGCGTGCAGAGCAGTCCTTAGAAACCCACAGAACATATGCTGCATCCTAGAGGTAAATCAGCTATGCGGGAGCTGCATGTAATCTTGGGTATCAGGATACCTTGGTTATATTCTCAGTCTAGGGATTAGAGTTGGGTTTGCAGATCGCATAATCAGGAATTTCAATTTGGCATACAGAGGGAATTGACTTAGATATGTTACTTTAGAGACCTAGGTTCTCTTCCCCGGCAGAAGAATGTAAAGCCTAGCTCAGTAATGACAGTGGTGCCTTGTGGAAAAATTAACAACATTCTTTGGAAGAGATTCTCTTAGAAATTCTGGCTTTCAGCCCAATACAACTTTCCTTCAGTTACACGGTGCCTTAAACAGGGAAGTTTTCCTCTCACATTTTGCCTTATCTCCAACAGGCACAGGAGGAGGTGTGACATCTGGCTATACATGAAGTTAAGGATTTGAACGGTGGGAGACGAAAGGCAAAATGTAGCCACTGTCTTGAGGTGAGAGTGTCATTTTATGGATTTTAGACCCTCTTACCACTCAGGGGAACGTTCTGCATGGTGCTGTGCCTGTGGTGAAGCAGCAAAGCCCATGCTCAGGCCCATGAGGAGGTTTTAGAGAGGCTGACTGTTTGCTTGCTTCACTGGTTCTACAAAACAGGGCTGGAAAGGTATGCTGTAAGGTCCCATTTTCCTAGTCAGATGCTTGTCACTGAGCATCATCTCTTACGTTCTTGCAGAGATGTGAAGTGAGAGCTGCTGGAAACAGGGGTAATCCCGATGAGAAGGCCAACAGGAAGCGATCACAGGGAAAAAGCTCTTGCAGACCTCACACAGAGACCCTTTGCAGCAGCACTACTTAATTGCCATCATCTAAATGGACAGATGGGCACAATCTGGTGCCCGAGCAGTACAGGGCCCCTGCGTTAGCATTCTGAACCACAGCACCGCTCAGCTTTGCGATACTCCCCAGTGTCAGTGTGCAGGGCAAGCTGGAGAGAGTGAGCCCGCCTGGTTAAAGTTTGAGTCACTGTGTGACCCAGACAGGCCACCTGACCCCAGGCTGTTTCTCTCTCAGCCCCAGATCTGCCATTTCCCTTCTGCTGTATCTCAACCACCCCAAACTGATTATCTCACAGAACCATGGACCACCATCATGCCTGGCTTCAATCAAAAGCCAGTGACGAATGGAATGAACACACTCTGTCTAGATGCTTGTGTCAGGCTGCTGACGTAAAAGCTGATATCGAATTAAAGTTTCAATGGAGATAGTTGATAGTGAAATGCAGGTGGTGAATCACCAGTGTTGAGGGGACATTTACCCCTTGTTCCAAGGCTCTCTGAGGACTGTCATCAGGAGGAGCATCAGCTGTCTCCCAAATGGTTAGATTAAGGGAGACCTCTGAGCTTTGATCTTGGGGGTATGCAAATTGGGGGCAGTTTTATTTCATTTCTCTGCCATCATCTTTTTTAAATTCATGCTGACTGGTTTGGAAATGGAAATAAAAACTTTTATTTGAATTTTATATGAGTTGACTTGAGTTAGCATGACTTTTATACTGCTGGTTAAAATCAAGCTATTCCTCCTGCCAACAAACGCAGCAAGTCTAAAAGCAGGAGATCAGGACACCTTAAAAGTGCTCTGGTGTTCTAAATGCGTGCAGCAAGTGAGGGAGATAGCCCCTGTTGTCTTCCTGTTCCCACTGCCTCTCTTGCACCAGATTTCACAATCAAATTGTTGAGAAGTGTGTCAGACCAGCCTGCTGACTGAGCAGAGAGTCAGCTACCAAAATAAAAACACATGAGTTTTCCTTTAAATTTGCTATCATGTGTAAAAAGTGGTCAATCTTACATATCAGGGGCCTAAGGACTTGGGGTAGCTAAAACCAAGGACCACAAAACCATCCTGGCCACATCTAAAAGCAGAAGATTCAGAGCTGCCAAACTCCCAGAACTTTGCTCAGACCACAAAGCTACAATATAATTTTTAAGTTTCCTAGTTTAATGGCAGGTACATTTTTTTTAAAGATCATCTGTGCTCATACTTTAAAGATATGTAAGATTTTTTTCTTGTGGTGTAATATTCCTCTCAGCTAGCACAAAATTTAGTGGGGGGCCAGAATAAATTTCTTTCAAAAACATACAAACATTGGCATTTATTTAATCCAGCAGACCACAGCCAGAGCTATGCTTTCATATTCACACAGGTCAACTGTGTAAATACAGTAGATAATTCTTAAAACTCATATAATGCACTTATCAGACTGCAGTGCTGCTTTTTTACCAGTGCTTGGTGCATGAATGCAACAGAAGCTAGGAAGTAGTTCCAAGAATGAAGAAAGAAAGTCCTGGAAATGAACCAGTACCACTGCTGTAACAGGGATACAAGGTCCATGTGAAAAAAGCCATCTCCACTAATAGACCGAGGCTTTCTCCATCAGTTTTGCTTCCATTCACAGGAACCAGAAATGTATTGTTAGTATAGTCAATCAGTGGCTGCTTCCACCCAAACGAATTTAATTTCCATTTTCTGTTTCTATACACGTCAATTATTATAAGAGACCCTGAATATCTTCTTTTTTCAGGCCCTACATAGAAGTTTTTATCAGGCTGCAATTGCCTAGCAAGAGAGAGATCCAGAGAGATTCCTCCCAGTTCCACACTGGAAGCGGGAATCGGGAGTGCTCATCTCAGCCTGAAGTACTGAGATCCCTAAGCTTTGTGACCAACACTTTATAGAAACATGAGAAATCACTGCTGTGTGCTTTTCCACCTCTTTGCATTTAGGTCTAACTTGACTCCCAACTAAGCCAGTATGACTTACAAGTTAATTTCAGTGTAATCGTTCCTGAAACTTGCCTAGTCATTGCTGGGATGAAATGCAGAAATACTGAACCAAAGCCTCACGCAACAAACATGAAGATGTGAAGGAAGAGAAGAAGAAGAGCCCCGGCACTCTTTGCTCCAGGTCCTAGGTGTTCCCATGTGCTCCATAATGCTCTCCATCATGTTCTTGCTCTGAGGTGACCCTGCACACCTGAGCAAGCAGTACTACAACCAGCACTCTTTGCATACACATCATTTTGATGCAGGAGCTAGTATACGCCTATTGCTAACAACCTGTTATAGTGGGAAAGAGAGGAAAGAAAATGAAACCTTGTGCCAGTTCTTTGCTCGTTGATGACATTCAGTATCTGCCACACAAATAGGCATTTTTATAGATGTTAACCAAAATGTGTCCCTTTGTCAATTCCATTATTGCAAATAGTGTTCAGGGAACTGTAACGGTCCCTGTAGGCTCTCACAACTTCCCAGCCACCACAGAAATCACAGCAGGTGAAAAGGTGGGCGAGACATCATTTTACCCTCATTTCTTCTCTATTTTTCCCATATTTCTTGGAACCACCTCATTGCTGTTCTTCATCAATTCTGTGATGTTAATCGCTGATCCTGGCCCACCTGGGGTCAGCCAATTTGTATATGTGTATGTATATGTGCATCTGTATCTGCATGTGCATGTGTATGTGCATGTATATGTATAAATATTACATATTTATATAATTTAAATTTAAATCTAAATTTATTTCTAAATAAAAACTCTTTAAGATATGTTAACTTGAATTTTCTGAGATTGTTTTTTTAATAGGTATGTGCTGGCAAGTCAAAGGACAAAAAAAATCTAACACCCCCCTTCCCTCTCCATTTTAAACATATAGGAAACAGATATTATTAAAAACAAATGAGAAAGCAGCATTTTGACAGAATTGAAATATTTACTAATAAACTGGATATTTTTTCCTGTAGCCCAAATGACTTACTATTATTTTTCAAATTGCTGTATTCACTCTGCAACAAATATGCTTATTTTCTACTTTTACTCTAAATGCATTATTGCAAGAAAGAAATTCTATTCTTTCACTGCTAAATTACAGATACCAGAGTAGAGAAATTTGAGGTTCTGTTTCTTTGGGCATGTAGGTAGCTTTTAGACAACCATTTCAAAGTTTTCTTGGCAAGAAATGGAATTTTCTAATGCATGCTTATTATTTCTGTCAATGGAATATGTGTTCCCTGACAACTTAGATATTTTGGAGTATCCCATCCAAGAACAAATTTAGGAACTTTTTATAGTCACAGATTTCCTTAGGGTATTATAGTCATTGAGCTTCTATTTACTCTGTGCAGCATGCAAAGGGATTTGTATAAAATTTGTACAAGTTGAAACAGTTTTAAAATGTAGGGAAAAGCTTCATATTAGCAACTATTTATGAACTATGAAGACAATGGTTAAAGCGTATGTATGAGATTAAGAATGGAAATGGATATGAGTCACGAGCTCTTCTGATGTGCAGAAGGACAGCAATCATTTAGATGAGACACCGCTTGGATGGATCAAAAAATTCACTTTAGCTTTAATTTGGCACTAACCCAACTGACTTAAAATGTATTTTGTCTTCCTAGGATTCTGTGGTTTAACTAATTCTGCTTCTATTCCATTGTAAGATAATTTAAAAAAAACCACTCAAATTATTTATCTACCACAGCAGTGCAATGCCATTGATGCAAACCTTCACACCTGAAAGGAAAATGGGACCCATTAACTTAATATTTAAATGGTTTTTGAAGTACTATTAGATATTTTGAAGTTTTTACTGTATTTACTCAGGAAGTTTTTACGTGTTCCCTTGGCTGAAGCACAATACATCCTAGAACGGCCTTTGATAACCACTGTATAGCCTCAACCTTTCAAAATAAAGTTTTCTATCTGGTGTGACATGAAAAATGTTGTTCTACATAATAGATATTAGTCTTCATTTACATGTCCTGTACAAAAATCAGACTTTTGGAGCAGTATCCTCATTTCTTTCTGTGCATTTTTAATATGGTTTCTTTTACCAGCCAGGACATAAAATAACTTTCATTGTCAGAAACTGCTTTTATTGTGCTTTCCAAAGTGTAGCATAGTAGTTATGCTCTTTCTGCCTCTTACCACCCGGCGGGAGCCTGTCCCAATTACCAGTAGTTTTTTGCTGACTTTGCTGTGTGCAGGACTGAGCCCTTGGCGGGCAGTGCTGTGGACACAGCTCATTGCCACTGCACTGTGGCTTTCCCCTCACTGAGGGGCTCCTCAGGTGGGGACTGCGTGGTTGCAATGCAGGACAAGTGTTACATGCCATGGGGCTGCAGAGACGGGGTGGTATCACTCACGATCCCAAAACTCGGCATTGCCATGCAAGCACTTGCTTTCCCACAGCCATGGGCATGACTGCAACTGCAGCAGAGCTGCAAACCCTCCAGCAAAGGTCTTTGCTGCAGAGTTGTTCTGCCAAAAGCGCACAGCAGCAGGTAGTGGATTGCTGGGCAGTGATGCTGCTGGAGGAGGCTGTGCCCTTGTTGGATAGGGTTGGATGGGGCTCAGGGGATTCAGCAGTCAAACCATGCAGGGAGAGAAAAGTTAGAAGTATAAGGACAGGCAGAGAGGTACTTTCAGACTGAACAGTGAGAGAAGATGCAAAGAAAACAAGCAGAGGAGTGAGACTTGATTTCAGCTGCAGCCTCAGTCAGTCAGTCTGTTGCAATGAGGCTTTTCCTGGGCTGCTGCAGTACAGGATGAGGCTCTCTGGGTTGAACACACTGTTTTTCACATTTTCAACCAATGCATTAACAATGGTGGCAAGACACAAAAAAGCCTGCAGCCTCACACTGAGTGATGCAGTGCAAGCAGCAGCGAGTTCAGTTACGACGGGAGCCTAACTCCTGAGTTTTCGCAGGCGGGGGCCAGGCAGCACAGAGAGAAGCAACACTCCAGTAGCCCATGGCCAGCTTTCTGGGAGGACCCGAGGCAGGGTTAGCCTGAAGACAGCTGCAAATCTATTAACTTCTGAATTATAAACGGTGGGCAGCACCTCTGGGAGCAGACAGAAGGTTATGGGGTGCAACATGGGAGGAGGAGAAAGCTGTGAATAAAAAAAGGGAGAGTAGAGAGGAGACAGCAAAAGAGAGCTTCAGCAGCAGGAAAAAGGACACTATTCCTTAAAAAGATGGTGGTGGCTGAGACATAATCATATCATTATCCCAGAAACAGTATAATTTTACACAGAAACTGCTATGTAAAAACCTGTGGAGACCAAGCAGACATCTGGTGAGTGCTGCAGCTCATCAGAGTCAGCCCCAAGGGAGGCTGCAGCATCAACCACAGTTAGCTACTTGGACATGTGTCCGCACTATGGAAAAAAAGGTCTTTTTACAGACTCCTCTTCAGGACAAATAACCTCATCTGAAATTACCTTTAGCAGCAAATGCAGAGGCAGTTGAACACAGCATTGGATAACCAGGACATCTTTCCCTCGTCTTACAGCCTCTCCAAGCTGACAAACAGGAACAGGAATGAAATTCAGGGAGCAGGTTTGTGGGGGACATTCTCTGATCCTTCCTTTTCCTTCATTATATAATCCCTAAATGACGTACTTTTGTATTTTCAGCTATAAATTCTTAAGACAGATTCTATGGGAAATCTGCATAGTCAGAGGACACATTCCCTTTTCCACTCTTCAAAGTCAGAAAAAAAAACCCCAACACACCCAACAAACAAACCTGTAAAGTGTTTCACTGTGGAGGAACAGACACAATGAAGTAAATTATTTTTACAGCATCTTCTTAAACTGTTAAATTATTAACAAGAAC